>VOQZ01000420.1:0-24479 GCA_008079305.1 Phytophthora palmivora | reverse complement strand
CCGAGGTGTCCATATTGGATGCCACCTTTGCTCGTAAGGTCGGGTGCCACATTGATGAGAATCAAACGTGGAATGCGAAGGTGTTGGACGATCTACATATAAGATCGAGGGACGTACTCGTCTCAAGATCACGCTGGCAGGATCGCTAGTGTACTTCTTTGATGCATGGGTAGGTCCGCCACTGGAGGTCAAGATCTGATACTAGGAATGGATCATGGTGCAGCGGGTATCCGCCTCGATCTCGCTGATGGGACAATATGTCTGCCCGACGAAGTCCGCCTTCAGATGGCTGGTAGGCGTCCTCTCTACGGTGACAAGGTCGAACATGTGTGCTGGAAGGATCACTACTGGATCGATGTCGGACAGACGGCCGAGATCAGGCTACGAGGTCAGACGTCTAACCAGTATAAGCTATGGGTCACCAGGGGAGATCGATGGGTACCAACGATCACAGTCGGACCAGGAAAGACACGTTACCTACAGGTAACAATGTGAGTGATCGTGCACTAACTCTTCATGAAGGATCGAGAGTCGCAATGTGGTTGAGTGAGTGGAGATCGTATTCCCCGAATTCCGGGATATGTATCCGTCGGATCGAGGAGGTACGCCGAATGGCAAATCTCGCTATCAGGCAACTACAGATGATGAATCAGTGAAGCGGGTACCAACGAGCAGATCACCGAGCCAATGGTGGAGCGTCCCGAGTACGTAACACCAACAGCGATCTTACCACGGCCGGTAAAAGCCATCCACAATGTCAAGATCGCAGGGAACGGGGACGCAAGCCCACCATTAAGCAAGTGTACATCTGACCAAGGCAAGATCGACCCTGCTAACAGTAATAATCTTCGCACCAAGGCCGCGGCAGACATAGGCGATCCTACGATGGATGATGAAGTTTGTATCAAGGAAGGGGGAGCTTATTCGCAGAAGATGTGGAAGATCAAATGGCTGTGCTACCAGAAGTGACCGCGACCACGGAAGAAGTCAAGATCGAAGATCTTCAAATAGGTGATGCCAATACCAACACCCAGGAGGAGATCGAACGTCTTGTGCAAATTATCTGGAAACGGAAGCACCTCTTATCGGAAAGGGCAATGCCTTACCACCAGCAGCGAAGGGAGTGGTATGTGACATAGATGTGGGAAATGCAAAGCCAGTCGCTCAACGCTGTCGCAAGGTGGCCATACAATTCCGCGAAAAGTTGTACCAACTGATCAAGGGACTATTATCGGCTCGGATGATCCGACACTCGACATCCCCTTGGGCGTCACCTATAGTTGTGATCATCAAGAAGAATGGGATCGACATCCGGTTATGTATCGACTACCGCCTGGTTAACAGTCTGACAAGGCTCATGGTATATCCCATGCCTCTGATCAATGATTTGCTGGATGATCTCGATAAGGTTCTCTGGTATTGTTCCTTGGATATGGCCAGCGGTTTCTGGGTAGTGCCCATGACGGACCGAGCCCGATCGATCTCGGCATTTATTACTCCATTTGGATTGTTTGAGTGGAATCGAATGCCGTTCGGACTTAAAAACGCTCCCCAGATCTACCAGAGGCTCCTAGATAATGCACTATACGGATTCGTAAAAGTGACCCAAGATCAAGATCGATCTGACCGAAAGGACGTATTCGAGACAGGAGAACCTGATCTAGCAAGAAATGAGTCAGTGCTGGGACGTCGATCTTACATCGACGACATACTGGTAACGGGAAGATCGTGGGATGCGTTATGCGAAAAGGTGGAAAAGCTGCTGGATGTCTGCGACGAGTGGAATCTGTCCATCAGTGTCGCCAAAAGCTTCTGGGGTCGGCAAAAGGTGGATTACCTAGGCCATCGTGTATCAGCTGAAGGTTTGGAGACACATCCAAAAGATTTGTCGGCTTTACAAGAATTACCGTTTCCCACCAACCTAAGATCGATGCAATCATTCTTGGGAAGTCTCAACTACTACAGTCGATTTATGGAAGACTTCGCGATCTACGCATCTGTACTGTACGAATTACGCGAGGCGGATTTCTATGAGATCGCTCGAAGGACAAAATCGACTGGGGACGATGAGAATGTTGCTACAGAAGAGGGTAACAAGTGGACTGAGGCTAGGACAGCGTTCGCTACACTAAAGAGCAAGATCGTGAATGCTCCGATCTTACAACATTTCGATGTGGATCGACTACCGGTGGTAGTAGTATACGCCAGCAAGTGGGCAATCTCAGCTGCTCTGATGCAAGAACACGACGGAGTGTATAAGCCAGTGACTTTCACTAGTCGCACACTCAAACCCAACGAGATCAACTACGGTATGGTCGACAAAGAAGTGTTGGCTCTGCTCAGGATACTAGATATCTGCTATACTCAACTCGTGACAAGATCGATCAAAGTATTGACACGCCACTCTACATTGGCGTGGCTACTTCACTCATCCGGGTTGCAAGGACGGTTAGGGCGATGGGCTGCACTTCTATCGAGTTGGACCTTGGAGATCGTGAAATGTACCAAAGGGGAGGACGAGATCTTAGGTGTGATTGCGGCAAGCATTACACCCCGCAAAGAAGTGGACTCGATCTTGGTTTCGATCGCTCCCAGGAAACAACCACGACAAGTGATCTCGATGCCACCTCCAACAGTAGAACCAGATGAGAGGTTACTGGTTGTGAGTTTTGATGGGTCAGCACGTGTGAAACGAAGTGGCGGAGCATACAGTGGAATAGTGTGGAGTCTACCAGACTGGACAGTGATCTCAGCAGCATCGAAGTATAAGCTCGATCTTACGGTAAATGAGGCTGAGTATCACGGTCTGCTTCTATGCCTCGATCTCCTGTCAGATATGGACAGGGGACGCCTGATTATCTGTGGAGATTCTAATCTTGTGATCCGACAAATGAAGGGTGAGATCGAATGCAAGGCCCCGGGGTTAACGTTGTTAAGATAGCAAGCACTTGAACGTCTCCGATCTTGGCCCACCCATGAGTTCTTGCATATGAAGCGTGATTGGAATCAAAGTGCAGACAGTTTGGCGAGTGCCGCATTACGTCGTGAAAGTGGAGTTGTGATTGTCAAAGAAGAGGAGCGCCAAGATCTGATGACTCTCAATAGATTGGATGAGTTGCTAATAGCTAAGGATGATGCAACCCCAGTCAAGATCGCTGCAGTCACAAGATCGCGTAAGGAATGCCGTCCTCAAGTGTTACAAGAAGAGATCGTACAAAGGATGAGGATGGAACGTATTAACCGAGCTCAAGACGAGGAGAAATGGATCGTCGATCTTAAGGCTTACCTGCGAGGGGACGTACAAGATCTTACGTCGACTGAAGCGAAAAGCTGTTCTAAGATCGCAGATCGCTATGAGACGGATGAGTCAGGATTACTGTTTTATTTTCCACCGACCAAGCAGTCAGACGAAGATCGCGATCTTGTCGCCAAGCTCGTAGTGCCTGAAACATTACAACACGATCTTATGCATCACTATCATTCGAGTCTGGAAGGTGGCCACCAAGGTATCGGACGGACATACCACAAGATCAGAGCTCATTTTCATTGGCGTGGATTATATCAGAGTGTGCAACGCTACGTGGGTCAGTGCATAGACTGCGAGACGGGAAAAGGTCGGCCTACGATCCACGGGGAATCGCCCGGTAATTTGCAAGCTACGTACCCATTCCAGATTATTGGCATGGATCACATACCGTCGTTACCAAGATCGTATAAAGGAAACACCGAGTTGCTGATCTGGATCGACCTATTCACGGGATATGTGATCGCAAGAGCTAGTGCATCGCGAACAGCTCAGACCGTCGCCGAGAATTACGAAGAATGTGTTTTTCGTCGATTCGGTGCAAGCGAGGCTATCCGACATGACCGAGAGCCCGGTTTTATGTCTGACTTCTTCAGATCGTTCAACAAGATCGTGGGACAGAGACAGCGAGCAACAATGGCATACCGCCCGCAAGCAAACGGTACAACCGAACGGATGGTGGGAACATTGACACGTGCAGTCAAGATGTATGTGGAGGATGTCGACCAGCGAGATTGGGATGAATATGCTGAGCGCCTCACCTTCGCACTCAATACTGCCCAAGATCGCGTCCGAGGAGATACCCCATTTTATCTGTTACATGGCTGGGATCCGCGATCTACGTTGGAAGCAATGATACCATTAGGATCAACGAGAAGACGAGATCGTGAACCTCGCCGGTGGCGATATCGTATCCAGAAGCAATATCAGCAAGCACGCGAGCAGGTTAATGAGAGATTACGTGTTGCAATCCAAGAAAGGTCAGATCGACACAATGAAACGGTCCGACCACATGGGATCGAAGTTGGAACCCAAGTGTGGCTGTATCTAGATCGAGTCAAGGAAGGATATGCGCGTAAGCTGGCACACATGTGGCACGGTCCCTTTCGTGTGTTGGAACTGGTTGGAGAACATGCAGCACGTCTTGAGATTGCCGGTACCGAATACCGACTTTTCCCGGTGGTACATGTCTCTAAAATCAAGCCTGTACGACAATTCCCAGACCGTCCCAAGACGCGGTTGACAATACAAGATCAAGATCGATTCGATTTTGATGAAGCCTTGTTACCTGAAGACAGCTGGGTACGAGATCTAGATACCGGCGAATATGAAGTTGAGAAGATCGTAGACATGAGATCGGGGAAGCGCACGCGATATGGACGTACGTTGCGCGAATTCTTGGTGCACTGGAAAGGATATGACGAACCGACATGGGTAGATGAAGCCGATCTTAATTGTGGAGCTCTACTGTATGACTATTTGCGAGATCGAACGAATCGAAATCGATTCGAGGTCATGCAATCACATGAGGAGCCATAAGGAGGCGAGATCGTGAAGTGAGTTGGTCACATCACGAAGGAACAGGTGGAGGATCTATCGGACGGCGGTAGATCAGGTGGGCGGTGGTGAATATGATACATGTGAGACCGACTAGATGACCATGAGTCACTAAGATCGAAGGCGTTAATATCTTAAGAACGACGCATAAAAGAAGGAAATCGCGAAGAAGAAATGGATTAATTAAGAGATTAAAGCACTGCTATGTTGGAGGCTGGCTGAGAGGAAGGTGGCAAGTTGACGAACTTGTCCTGAAGACGAGGAATACGCGTCGCTGGGTGATCCGTAGAAGATTGGCGATATTGTAGACGCCAGGGTTCCGCAAGATCAACAGCGGACAACGCATCCTCCAACGACGCAGCAGACACATCCGGATACCAGATCTTGGGGTGACGCGGCTTGGGGAAATGCAGGAAGAAAGGATCCAGCAAGATATCCAGATCACAATACTGCTGACGCAGAGCCGGGATGAGATGTCGAAACAAGAACTGCTTCCAGGCAGCTCCAGCCCGAGATCGACGCTGACGACGACCTTCATGGTAGGCTGATAAAGCTGCGTCCGCAACACACATGTCGTCTGAGATCGGCAAGAAGTGACTAGACTCCCAGAGCGCCTGGAGATGCTTCTCCTCATATTCCAAGTACTTCTCACAAAAACCATGAGGCATAAAGTCAACCATGAAGGAGAGAGGCCCTTCGGTGGACTCCAGAGACGCCCATGGCGGAGGAGTAAGAGACATCAAGGCATCCACAGCAGGTCCCGTAACAAAATCTTCGATCTCGATCCGAGAAGGTGTGGCTGAAGAAGCCACGTCTGGAAATAGCCATTCAGAGACATCGAGCAAAAGGTGACTCAACACCTTGGTGTTCAAGGTGGAGACGCTCAGATGACTCACACGATCGACATCCCAAGGGAAGACGTCCGCTGAGCGGAATAGACGTCTGGTGACCAAGCTGGGAATCCATTCTGATCTTGGAACTTTGGGGTGTGGCGGAGTCAAGGTGGTGGCTTCGGAGGACCGTCGAATATCCGGAAGTGATTTACCCGCACTAGACTCAAGATCACTGTCATCCGGAGCGGAATTGGGGCTACCCATGGGTGGATCGACCTCCGGAGACTGCTCAGATGGGTCGTCGGAAGGAATATCACTTCCCTCGCCACCCAAGTCGATAGGATGACCGGCAGTCCCCGAAGCACCCTGATCTCCCCCAGACGACTTGGATCGACGAAGGTCCGAACGAGATTTAGCCAAAGCTGCTAATACCTCAGGATCGTCCGCATCATCCTGCTCAGGAGAGCCATCTTCCTGCTCGATTTCGGACTCTTGGGGAAGATCAGGAGAGCCGCCTTCCTGCTCAGGAGGGCCGCTTTCTTGCTCGATCTCAGACTCCTGAGGAAGATCGGGGAGGTCAGGTTCAGGGACGTCTGGATCCGGATCCTCGGAGTCAGGAAGGTCGTCAAGGGAGTTGGAGGATGAGAGATCGAGCCGACGAGTCTTGCGAGATCGAGGCTGGGATGATTCTGACCCGGATCGAGGACGCGTCAGACTTGCTGGGGCCGGAAGAGCGACATCTTGGTTGAGGGAGCGTGCCACAGCCCAAAATCGACTATAAGCGTCCGTGTAATGAGCTGAGAGAGCAGCATGCTCTACCCGTAGAGCAGCAAGCTCCCGCTTCTGGCTCGCGAATTGGTGATCCACTTGGGTACGAGCAGTCTGAAGATCAGCGACCTGTTGCTCTAAACGGGAGATGTTGGCCCTCATAGAGTCAACATGATTCCCACGAGCGCGAAGTTCAGCCCGAGCCTTATCCAGACGCTCAGACGAAGACGCAACCTTCGCCACCGCTTGGTCTCGCTCGGATTGAGCCTCATGACAGCCCGCGCGGAATTGATCCCGCTCCTCTTGGAGCCGAGCGATACGTCGATCTTGTGCGCTGATCTGACGCTGGAGCTGGAGAGCAGCCGCTTCTAGTGAAGCCTCCGACCGCTCCAACGCTTGACACCGCTGCTGAGCTTTGGATAAATCTTGATCTCGATCTTTTAGACGCTGACGGACTTCCAGCAGTGATTGATCTTGCGTCTGATCACGCTGACGAGCAGCGATCAGTTCCTGATCTTGATTAAATAGGAGCCGGGCGAGCGCAGTGGGAGGTGGGGAACCAAGATCAGGATGACTGGTTAGAGCAGCCAGTTGGGCTTGAAGGTTCTGGACCTGGCGCTTCAAAGTATCAATCTCGTCTTCCAGACACAAGATCGTACTCTTAGAGGTGGCCTGCAGCTCGTCGTAGGCTTCCCGAAGCTTGGAGACTCTGTCTAGCTTCTCTTCAAGCTCTTCAACCGTAGACTTGCTCTCCACCAGCTCTGCGTTGGAATCCTCCAATGCCTCGATCAACGCGTCATACCGATCTTGACAAAATTTAGCGAACGGCATGGCCTGAGAGCGGAGGTGACTCAAGTTGCGATGCAGATCGCCCATGTGACGAAGAGAATCCACGTGAGCGTGCTGAAGATCCTCATGATCATCTTGCAGTTGACGAAAGATCGACTCATGACTGATAATGTCCTCCACACCTTTTAGAGAAGCTTGGACATCTCGGAGCGACGCTTGGACGACTTGTAAATCCACATGAGATCGATGAACATGAGCGGTCGGCGCGGAAGACAACCGATGACACTCCGGACACGAAGAATGAGGGTGAGGAGGTGAGTTGGAAGAAGAGTCAGGATCGACGGCAGCGGCGGCCACCGCGAGCAGGCCCAATTGGCCCGGCGGCATAGTCGATCTTGGAGTGGACGGAAGATTAGAGTCTTGATCTTGAACCATGGAAGACGATGGGCAGGGAGGAGATGCGATGCGGCGAGTGAAAGCAGTTGTGCTGCCACCACTCGCGCAGGGGACGGTTGTGGTGAAGCAGATAAGAAGTTTTCCGATCTCGATCTTGTCCCGTCAATCGAGATCAAGAGCAATCCCTCTCTACGGTGATCCTCGATACAGTGACACTCACTATAATGACCCAGTGAATGCGTGTGCCATCATCCCTGCCCAAGGCGATTGTACCCACGCGATATCGATCCTGACAGGTAAATATCGATCTTAGCTTTACTATGGGTTTTAAGAAGCCAGTGCAGTATGGATAGCCACAGATGGGAAGCATAGGATATTAACCATTAATTCAGAGTTGTTTTTACCTTCTACTACACAAGTCTTCCTTCTTCTTCGCTATTCCGGGTAGGGATATACAAGATTGGCCCTCCCGACGTCACGCGTGATCAAGATCGACACTAAGTGGAACCCCTACGCCCAGATTGCTTGGCTGGACGTTCGTCAACCCTCAAATCTCAAGACCCCGCTATAGGAAGCGGCAAGCACGCATTGGAAGCTATTGGATAAAGGTCACACACCGACCACAAGAACCCCCGAGCTAAGATCGACACTGGTCAGAGCAAGATCGACCAAGTACAACCAAGATCGAAGCTCAATAACTACGCGGCGCAGCGAGTAGAAGTATCCCCGCTGCTGCCACCTTTCCCGCTGTCCTGTCAGACAGCAAGATCGACAACAAGCGCGTCTAATCGAGATCACCCGAGGAGCGATCTAGTCCCACCGACGGGTACACAAGGTGAGATCAAGAAACTTCACGGAAGATCGGAGTACCCCCTCCGTTAGTCGGCAGTTCGGGCGCAGTGTGCAAGAGGACTCCTGCGATCTTGCGATTTCGCAGAACCACTTCGCCACACCTCACGGTGCTCGGTCTCGAGTTCGGGTGACGTTGTCTACATTAGCTGGGATACGGGCGTTCGTGGATGTCTTTAACCCACAACATCCCTTCCAGCAGTTGAGGCGCATGCTTCCGGACTCTCCATCGTTCTTTTCGCCCACTGTGTTGGAAGATGCCCGGGCTCGGCTGACTTCTCACGCTCGGCCGTCGTCACTGATGGAGGTACTCGGTGATCTGTGGGTTCGGCTCCGTGGTGATCTACCATCCGGCGATCCCAGCTCGGCGGCCGATTTAGCCAAGTTCACTCGCCATTTTGTGGCCATGTGTGAACGCACCCACTGGCTCGTGGAGGCTAGTGTCCTTATCGGGCTCCATCCTTCTTTCGATCCGAGCATCTTCCCTGAGGAGCTCGTCGAGATTCATCGTGTGTGGACCCAATATCGGTTGGAACGCAAGCGTCGAGGCGATGGGCTCCGTGCCTTGATTGCCACCGCTGCGGATGGGTTGTACTCGGCTGTGACATCCTGGTCAGCGGATGGGACCCCAACTCCGCTTGCCGACGCTGAGTTGTATTTCGACCCATCTGTTCCATTGTATCCCCTGGTGAATTTACCTTGGGTTCCAGATAGCGCCCTCTGGTCTGAGGAAGTTCTAGCGGTGGATCACCATGAGCCTTGGCGAGCTTGGTGGTTACTTGACCCGGCTCGTCATCCCTTCAATACTTGTTTCCGTGCGAGGAACCCGAGTTTATGGTTTTCGCTCCAAAAGGCATGGACCCGCAAGTTGTTGAGGATTCCGTTGATGATGACGTGGATCTAGCCGAGCCGGTTCCTGCCCAGCCGAGTTCGACTCGCGCGAACCGCTCAGGGATCTTCATATTTGAAGATCTTGACGATAGCGGGGTAAGTTCAACTCGGCCCAGCTCACCACCGGAGCCTTCGGATGATGGTCTTGGGTCCCCAAACCTCAGGGGTGCGTCGCCCACAACTTCCCTGTTCGGACCCGACTCTCCGGTTTCGTCGACAGGGCTTCTGCCACCAGCGGTGACCGACTCGGCTATTGGTAATGCTGTTCCGTCAACGAGCTCGGCTATTGAGCTTCTGGCCTCAGTCGCTCAGACAGTCGATGCTCAGTCGTCGAGTAGTCACCTTCCAGATGACTCAGCCTCTCCAGATCCGTCGCGGTTGCAGGAAATTTAGTTTAGGCTCCATCTTCATATCTCTTCCATTTCGTAATCATATAATCATATATAGTTTGATGCAGTAGCATTTCGCCCAGCTCAGCCTGCTATCTTCACTGAGTTGGCCGGGTTCTTCCAGTGCAATGGATTGTTATTCTTCATCTGCAACTTGCACCATTTGCAGACGATTTTCCCGTTTCTTTTGGCGCAAATAATCAAAGAGTAACCCTCCACAAGACAAATTCGACAAAGGTTCCCAACTCGGCTCTTCATAGCCGACCCACTTCACTTTGAACCTTCGCTCATTCCTTGCTGTACTTGTGGATAGTGGTAATTCGTCGTCCAAAATGGCTTCGACTTCATACTGACTGGCGCCTTCGTCAGGTTCCCAGCTGTCTTCTGGGAGCAATTCCTCATCAAAGTCGAACCGTTGATCTTCTTCGAGCTCGGCTACAAGCCGAGTCGTGGGTCTCTTCTCGGCGTCAACCACTTTCTTCAACCGAGACACATGGATCACCGGGTAGAACCTGTATCCGCTCTTGTCTGGCAATTCCAACTCGTATGCGAACTCCTCGACTTTCCTCTTCACTCTGAATGGGCCATGCCATCTGTGCGCGAGTTTCTTAGTGAGCCCTTGCCTCACTCGTTCCATGAACAACCACACTTGGTCACCTTCCTTGAACAGCGACCTCGTAGACTCAGCAGTGGTTCCCATCGACTCGGCGGCGGCTTCAACCGACTCGGCTGGCGCTCCTCCCGACTCGGCGGTTTCCGAATTGCTTCTATCTTGAGGCGTGGCTCGCTGTTCAACTCGGCTCAGCAACTCATTATGCTCTTTCGCTCGGCGGGCTTTCTCCTTCAACTGGTACTCGGCTGCTAGACGTAATGCAACCTCTCTTTGTCGGTTTGCTTCTCGGCGCCACTCGGCCGGGGCGGCCAAATCAGCCGAGCTATTTTGACCATACCTAACTGACTCCGTCATAGCTTTCATCGTTGATCGCGCATCCCAACCATGTACCAGGTAAAATGGAGTCTCCTGCCGAGTAGAGTCCCTCGAGTTATTGATGGCGTATACCATCTTCTCGGCTATGTCATCCCAGTCAGCTTGTAGTGGATCTTCCACATAAACCCGCACTGTCTGGATCATTGTCTTCACTGATCGCTCTTGTTGGCCGTTAGCCTGTGGTCTGTAACTCAGCGTGGCTCTTGATCTCGACTGCATCATCTCTGAGAACTTCTGGAACACTTCACTCATGAACCTGGGATCTCTGTCATGACGAACTAGGGACGGAGCACCAAACCTCCGGAAGACATTTTCTTCGAATACTTTCGCCACTTCCAGTGCCCCTGTTTCGGCCATCGCCTTCGCTATCACGAACCCAGTAAAGTGATCTTGAAACAGTAATAGAGCTGTGTTGCCCCGCCGAGTCCGCGGGAGCGGTATGACAAAGTCCATCGACACGATATGGAATGGTCGGTCTGATACGATGTTGCCAGGAGAGTACCCTCTGAGATGAGGCTTGCTCTTGCTGGTGCAGCAATCTTCGCATGACTGAACGTGCCGCACCACATCTGCATATAACCCAATCCAGTAGTAGTCAGACTTGACTCGGTGATAGGTCCGCACGATCCCTTGGTGACCTCCTTCCACCGAGTTATGGCAGTTCTGAAGAACTTCATCGACCATGGTGGTTGGAACCACTAGTCTAAGATTCAGACTCGGCTCGTCATCTCGACCCCGTCGGCGACTTCGATTATGACGGTATAACAGTCCATCTTCGCTGAGTACAAAATCGTCCGCCACTTTACCGGCATTTCTGACTCGGCGAAATGACAGTTGATTCAGCTCGCCTCTCAGGTAAGCTTTAAGATCTGCCCACCGTAGCTCTTCATCTTGGGCCTTGTCAATGCGTCGCCGTCGTTCGGCTTGGACGACCGCCGGGTCAATATTGTCGGCGCTTGGTGCCCTTGAGGTGTTCAACTCGGCTTCGTTTCCTTGTGAACTCGGCTGTGTGTCCCCGAACTCAGCTTCACCACTGGTTTCCATTCGCCTAGCTGGCTGACGCCTTCGGATCTCGAGTTCACTGTTCAGGTCGAGTTCCGTTGTTTCCAGCTGAGTCGAGTCTTCCTCGTTTGCTGGTACCGGCTTGTTTGTTTCTTTGTTCTCGTCATCTTTGAAACGGACTCGGCGTACCTGGCTACGAGTAATCGGGCACGCTTTCGGACCTTCCTCGTAGTTATTAGTGTCATCACCGGCCGTATACAAGATTTCTGGTATCCGATTCAGCGTCTTCAACTCGGCTTTTCGTTCAGCATTCAGAACTACTCTGCTAATTTGGGTTTCCAATGCTTCTGTGGCCATTGAGTCGGCAGCCGAGTTGTATAGTCGTATCACATGTAGGTATTTGACCGAATTCAATTTTTTCGTCAATTCTTTGTGGCGAGCCAACTCGACTTGAAGCGTTTCCTTCTTGCAGGCTATCACCCCCATGGATTGCTGGATTGCAAGCCGCGAGTCGCCCACGATCACCAAATCTGTCACACCACGGTCGATAGCTGCTTTCACCCCATTGTTCATCCCCGTGTACTCGGCTAAATTGACTGTGGTCGACGAGAGGTACGCACTCGCAGCGATCTCAATGTACCAATCGGGCAAGCGCCACAATATCCATGAACAGCTGCCATAGCCACCATTCTTTTCCGTCTTCGCCGACCCATCAAAGGACAGTACGTGCCCCTTATAATGTCGTGGTAGTTTAGCATACAGGAGCTCAGGGTCCATTCGGACCGTAGCCGAGTTCTTCGACGGCGGGGCAATGTGCTCCAGTGACTC
Source organism: Phytophthora palmivora (assembly GCA_008079305.1). Classification (NCBI taxonomy): domain Eukaryota; phylum Oomycota; class Peronosporomycetes; order Peronosporales; family Peronosporaceae; genus Phytophthora; species Phytophthora palmivora. The sequence continues at coordinate 11,885 of VOQZ01000420.1, read as the reverse complement.
GTCTAACCCCACGTGTGGGGTTATTGACGCTTGTAACAATTGGACAAAGTCAACGTCACGTTCTCGTACTCTCTTTATCTTCAGATGGTAGGGTGACAATAGTACAGCGAAACTTACAGCTCGGCCATATAATGACGCGGACTGAAAGACCCATTCCAATGTGGAGAATCGGGTGTACACATGTAGTACTTTGCCTGCCAGTAGTGTATGGCATATCTTCAGTAGCTGGAGTAGCGCTAACACTTCTTTCTCAGCTGGATGATAATTAACTTCGTTTTCCTTCAACACCCTGCCGCAAAATCGTACGGGGTGCAGCTTGTCGTCATGCATCTGCATCAATGTGCTGCTTAATGCCCAATTGTTGGCAAAAAGCATGATGTGAACCTCTTTAGCCGAGTCGAAATGGCGCAGAATCGGCGCCGTTGCCACTCGACTTTTTAACTCGGCGAAAGCTGCTTCAGCGGCCGACAAGTCTTTGTTACCTTCGAAATCACTGTCCTTCAGCTGATAGAGTACTGTCCCATACACAGCCAGGTTCTGGATGAACCTGCCGTAGTAGTTCAATGCCCCTAGAAATGCTTGTATGCCTTTCTTCGATTTCGGGAATGGGAGCTCGGCTATGGCAAGATTTTTCTTTGAGTCAGCTCGTATTCCCTCGGAGGTTACTTCATGTGACAGGAAGTCAACCTTGGGCTGCACAAATATGCTTTTCGAAAAGCTGACACTGATCCTGCACTCAGCTAGCCGAGTCAGCAGCCTATCCAATGTCTCCAGACATTCATCAAAAGTTACTCCACCAAAGCAAATGTCATCCACAAACGATCGCCGTGTAAATACGGGCGTCAAAACCGATTGGTCGGGTTCTCCACACGTAAACATATCGCCCTCAGGGCTGTCAATCAATTCTTGGAGCGGATCGAGCTCGGCTAGAGCTCGGTTGTCAGCCGCAAATTTGGTCAATGAACTCGGCGGTTGAGTTGTGTCACCCCTTTGACTCTGTCGCCGAGTTGCCGCTGCTTCCTCTGCTCGGCGGATTCTTCCGGCGAACTCCGACCATCCTCCTTTCGGTTGGACATACCCCCATAATGCGTTATCAATCATTCTTTGGTATATCATGGGGGCATTCTTCAATCCAAACGGCATGCGTAACCATTCAAAGTGCCCTAAGGCACATACGAAAGCTGAGATCCGCCGAGCTCGGCTGGTCATCATCACCGCCCAAAAGCCGCTAGCTGCATCCAACGAGCAAAACCACAGGTATTTCTCCAATTCCGAAAGTAAATCATCCACTAATGGCATCGCATATTCCATAATCATCGTAATTGCATTCACCTTCTTGTAGTCGATACACAGCCTGATATCCACACCGTTCTTCTTGAGAACGATAACAATGGGCGAGGCCCACGGACTCTTCGAAAATGACACCAATTTCGCTCGTAACAGTCCTTTGAGCAACTCGTATAGTGGTTTCAGGTACTTCAGTGCTACTCGACGAGCTCGCTGCTTGATAGGTGGATGATCGCCCACATCAATATCACACACAACGCCGTAAGCTGGCGGAGGTAAAGCGTTACCACTGGATATCATTATCCGTTCATTCCGTTTCAGTAGCTCAGTCAGCCGAGTTGCTTGTTCAGGAGTGTGAGCTGAACATTTCACATTAGTTCCATTGTAGTCAAGTTCGATAGGCACTTCATCACTGAGATCGGGTAGGAAAGCCAATTCATGAGCGTAATCCTCCAAATGAAGCGTCTCTCCCTTCCTCTCAAAGTGAGTGAACCGATGATCGGACTCGGCTACAAGGTCATCATCACTAGCACTTGCTGCTGCAGCAAGAAACCGCAGCCGAAGGCCTTCTTCGGGGTTGTTAGTTATTGCATCATGGGTCGCTTCCAGTCCATCTGAGTCATCATAGGCTTCATCAGCCGAGTCGACCTGACCTTCCACACAAGTTTCGGACATATCCAGCTGAGTCAGGTGAGACTCTGCATCTCTGCCTTCCTTCATGACGCCTCGCTGAGTGCAATATTCACTCGGTGGCTCCATAGCCGAGTTAATTCTCTCCAACTCGGCTAACCCATGCGTATCGTCTGAGCCACTTCCCTTCGACTCGGCTGTGATTCCCGGAGCATCCGTCACCTTCTTCTCGGCATCCACAGCGGTCCAGCGCTCGGCGCACGTTAACTGTTTCCCCTTTTTGGCCTCAAGCGGTCTCTCCTTCACCCCTTTGGGCCAGTGATACGGTTTGCGCTCGACAGCTGGTGGTTGTCGGGATAGCCAGTCTGCGTACAGCTCCTGTTCTTTGTACAGCAAATCTTTGTCGATTGCTGATTCGTACGCGAGTACTTGCCAATCCCGGTATTTAGCCGAGTTCAATCGCACGTATCCTTCAGGTGGTAGCTTCCCATGAGGTAGCCAAATTACAACTGGGAAGTGTGCTGGGCACCACACCGACGTTGGCCGTGTACTGGTCAAGTAAACCCTGGTTGCTTTGCCTTTGGCATTCATCACTATGGTGGGTATCCAATCATCTGTTCGCCTCACCCAAAACTCGTGGGTCAACTCACTCGGCTGCCTGCGGCGGAGTCTGAACTCGGCTGTTTCACGATCCGACAGGCATACTGCTTCCGTAGGCCCATCTGCAGTCTGCAGCCCATATGCTTGGTCATCCGTGTCCCTTAATGACCGTAGCAAAGGGACCACCACTTCATCGGGTAGCTTAGCCGCCGAGTTGTAGAGATCCAGCCGAATTCCTGCAGGGATCATGAAGTCGGTGCCTAGTATGAGGTCGACTCCGGCGTGGTGAGGCATTATCCATACTTCAAACTCGTAAACAACCTCCCAGCCGAGTGTAACCTTTACCAACGCTTTGTGGGTAGTCGACACCTTGTCTTTACCGATCCCTTGGATATCAATCTGTTGGCCTCGGCTGGCGTACTGCTTCAATCGCAATTTTCTAGCCAGTGTAGAACTCACCGCCGAGACGTTTGCTCCAGTGTCAAGTAATATCTTCACTCGTCTGTTATTCACAGCGCCCATTACGAGTGCGCGCATCCGAACTCGGCGGTCAAACTTCTGTGACGACCACCAGCCGAGTCGCTCGCCCCGAAGTAACTTCACCACTCGCGGTCTGGGTGTCACACCATCATACCGCCGAGTCGCCGCTGCACTCACCATCGCCGAGTCGTCTTCATCCGACTCCTCGGATTCACGTTCATTACCGTCGCTATCACTCATTCCTTCGTCCGTCCCAACCGATCCCTCGGGCCATCCTGCTTCCCCTACGAAAGCGAACACGAAGTTCGCCTCCACCACAGGTTCAGCTGACTGTGGCAGCCCGGAAAATTCCAACTCAGTCAATGTTGGCGGGCTGCCGAGTTTAAATCACTCGGCGAGTAGAGATCTTGGAGTTCTTCTGGGACTTTGGACTTGTCAACGTTATTTTTCACGAAGGAAGCCAGCTTTTCGTAGCGGCGGAAGAGTTCGCATTGGCCGACTTCATGGACTTGTTTGCAGAACTTGCAACGTCTCCGACAGAAGTGAGCCGAGTGGCCCATGCCTCCGCAAGCGGCGCAAGGCCCATATTGCTGGCGTTCTCTCGAGGTATCCCGGCGGTCTCGTCCCTCAGTCGGTCCTCTGAATGGTCTAGCCGAGTTCCTCGGGGTCCTAGCCGAGTCGTTCGGTCATTGGTGAATCCGGCATCAACGTAATCTGTGTCATCTTCTGACTCGGCGTCTTCATCCTGACCATGTGCACTGTATCCGTCCGAGTCTTCAGAATCATATAGCTCGGCGTCTCGGGTTAGTTGGCCCCGGCCTGCTTCGATGTGTCCTGTCGACCCATAAAGTTCCTCGACGACGTAGTCCGCAGTGTTTATCCGTCGATCCCGACTCTCTTCTCGGCGTCGATCACTTCTACGGTCGTCTCGGCGTACATCTCTCTTGTCTTCTCGGCGGCTGTCGCGTTTGTCATCTCGGCGTCGATCGTTCCGTCGGTCATCTCGGCGCATTTCGTCTCGGCTTCTCCCTGAGACTAGTCGATCTCGTTGTTTCTTCCGCTTTTCGCCCAGAATCTTCTTGTTGATGATCTGCTCGACTCGGTGGATATCATTTAGCTGAAGCGGGTACAGCATGTCCATGATGTCGTCGTCACCGCAATTCAGAAGGAACTGCTCGACATGATCGGCCGCATCAGCCCCACCACGCTCATACTGGATCTTCGCCGTTCGTGCATACCCATTTAGCCGAGTCAAGAAATCGCAGATCGTCTCTTTATCCTTACGCTTAGCCGAGTAGTATCGCGTCCTGGCCGATTGGTCAAACTGTGAGCAGTAGTAATCCAGGAATGCCTCACTCAACAGGTTCCACCGTGTTTGGGTCTTCCTCGGGAGTTGGCGATACCAACTTTTCGCCGTTCGGCCAAGGCTCAGTGAGAAGGGTTCGCACCAAGAGTCCTGGGGCATACGTGTGCCTTTCATCTCGCAGATGAACCTCTTCAGCTATTGCAATGAGTCATCGGATCGATACCGCCGGCCGTCGAACTGGGCTATCTTGTCCAAGGAAACATGCGACCTCAATTCCAGATACTGGGATCCTCCTTGATCACCCCTGTCGTTGCTGAGGTGATAGATCTGGTCTTTAACCGTTTCATCTCGGCTTGGGCGGTAACCATGGTCATCGTCGGAATCATCTTCCGCCTCAGCCGGGTTGTCTTCTTCGGATTCCCACTTATTTCGACCTAGCCGAGTTCGATTCTTCCTCGGACTCAACATGTGCGAGTCTTCGAAGTACGGCGTTCCTGCTGTCGCCCGAAACCTCTCGCCTTTCTTCGTCTCGGGTGTCTTCATCGTCGTGATCTTGCTTGGGTTCGTCACTGGTTGACCACCCTTTGGATCCTTCAGGTATGGGGTCTTACTCGACATTTCGCCGAGTTGAGGCTCCACTCCGCCGAGTTGATACCCTGCTCCGCCGAGTTGGGGGCCACCATCAGAAACTGTCAATAGCCGAAATTTGATCTGCACTCCGAAAGCTTTCCTCAGCTTTCCCCTCCAACGTAACAGCTCCACGCTAGCCAAGTCAAGGTTCCAATCACTCAGAATCCACGGACTCGGCCGACTGGTGACTCGGAAGCCCATTGCTTTCAGCAGCAATATTGTCGTCTCGGCTACTTCCGCGGTGTCGGACCACTCCATTGGCCCAGCCAGCAGAGGCCCCAGTGATGGCCATCTCGCCTGCGCCAACGGGACTGGGGCGAATAACTTCATCCATTCACTATCTCTCATCATCTCTCCGCCGAGTTGCGCTAACACCTTGTTTGCACTCGGCGTATCCGCATTTCGTGTCGCTCTCGGAACAAGGGGCGGACGTTCCCCTTGAGCGACACCTTGATCTTCGTCGTCCGCATCTTCACCGAACTCAGCAGCCAGGTTTCGCTCCACCGGACGCGGAACTCCCATCCGGCCCACTTGGAGCGATAATTCCCCAACTTCGCCGAGTAGCTCGGCTGTCGTCTTCACGTAGCCGAGCTCGGCTTTTTCTTCATAGTCTTCATCATCCTTCTCTTCATCACTTGCATGACCTTGGGCGTCCTCCTCCTCGAACTGGACACTGCGAGATCCGTCCGCCGTCGCGTCCATCGTCATCGCAATAGCCGAGTCCGCCGAGTCGGCAAAACTTGCCGCGCTTATCCCCGCGTGGGGAGAGCCCTTGGCCGTCGCCGGGCTATCTTCACGTAGCGTGCTCGTTCCCTTAGTCATTCTTCTTCTTCTTCTTCTTCTCCTTGTTTGCTCGAAACTTGGTTACCTTGGTACCTGCGAAAAACAAGCGCACCCCTGTTCCCGGGTCGCGGCACCAGTTGTGGTGTTGCAGAACGCACAAATCCGTCAGATGTGGGTCAATATAACGCAACCACAACAATCGCCGAGTTAGGTCGGCGTTTGTTGGCCTGCGCTGGGTTGTCCCCTAGCGGTTCGGCCCTTCCGGGACAGCTGGTGTCTCGCTTCCGCCGAGTACCAACCAACCAAGCCAGCCAATAATATGGTATCCCGTGCCCTCCACCAAAGGATGGACGACGGCGCGTTAGCGCTTTTACGGGTCGCCGAGGCAAAGGCTACTCGGCTGAAAGAGTAACGGTACCCGGGCTGTACGGTATACCGACCCGCCGAGCTCGGCGGGGTTTGTTCTTCGCGCTTGGCGAGACACGCCCTTCCCCGGGCCAACCTAATCTCTTGGCGCTACCAGTCAGAACTCTACAAGCTATGCCTCTCGAGTTCTGACGGCAGACATAATCCGGCCCGTGCAGGGACTTACCGGAAGAGTGTACACGTGTTCTGGACCTAGAAAATTCTGCTCTGTTTAATACTAGGGGCTTAAGCCCCTTTTCTGATTCCTAATTGGTTCCTATACAAATATCTAGTGAAATAGAGTCGTTATAGATCTCGCCGACCTTTCAGCCCAGTCGAAGCGACTGTTCCCGGCTCTCTCGATGGTCGTTAGTCCCTGCGCCTGGTCGCATCTTCTTCCGGTAGCTCTGAAGGTACCATAGCCGAGTCCTTGAACTCAGCTTCTTCCTCTAAGAAGTCTTCAGCCGAGTTCGTACCGTAGACCACAGCTCCTAAGCTGCTTTTAAAGCCGAGCTCTGGTGCGTCGCAATTTTGTACCGTAGGCCACGGCTCCTTAGACTCAGCCAAGGGCCAAACTTGATGTTCGCTACATCACATAACTATCATTATTCGGGCACATCATGACGAAAACGCTGAAGCGCACAAGTTCTCGCCACGATGGTCTGGCCATCGCCGAGCAAATGGAGGCAGTCCTAGAGCAATTACTATCGTCTGGATGGAAGGTAGGCGCAGTCGTGACGGATAACGCTGGCCAATGCGGTCGAGCTCGACGAATTTTAGCGCTCCGGTATCCCGACATAGCATTTGTTTTTTGCTTTGCTCATGATGTGAATAACTTGGTAAAATCTATTTTGAAGACTGTTTTCAAAGATATATCCGAAGACGCGGCAGGCATAGCCAGCATTTTGAATACATCCAAATGGCTGGTGCGAGCTGTTGAATGCATGGCGAAGCGCTATGGAGAGAGTTTTGCTATTTTTACGCTATGTGAAACTCGCTGGAATTCCATGCAGGCCTGTTTTGCTTCGTTGTTACGTTCGCGCAGTGCTCTCGAAGATTTAGCTTCAAGTATCGCAACAGCAATGAATTTCCAGAAAAACTTTGCGTTCTTGCAGATTCCGAATTTTGGATTTTGCTAACGAGCGCTGAGCGAATTGTACGACCTTTATGTGCAGTTTCGTTCCGCCTCCAACAAGATGAAAACACGGTTGCTGATGTTGTCATTTCGTACCTTGAGATTTATCGCAGCTTTGCTGCTACTGAGTTTAGTAATGCTCTGGTTGACTGTGTGGAGGCTCGATGGAATGCTTGTGAACAACCACTTTTTATCCTAGGATATTACCTCCATCCTAACTTCGTGGCCGAGGCGCGTGAACTTCCTCTTACTGTCCTGACCGATCTTGACGATGTGTGCCAATTCGCGCTGTACTATTACCGACGCTTCATCGGTACTGACGATAGCGGTCTGCGAGGTGATATGTTTGCATGGATCGAAGGAACCTTTACGACGTCCCGCCCCAGTGACTTCAATACTGATGTGGTGCTCAAATTTTAGGAGTACGAGAAGAAGGCGAAGCCAAAGAGTAAACTACCAGCTCTTGCACTTACGGTTTTGGCAATTGCAGTCAATACCGCAACATGTGAGCGGCTTTTTAGCGAACTCGCACTCATTCACACACCCAAAGGAACAAAATGACCGTTGAAAAGCCAATGAAGCACCAGATAATGTGGCAGTACGTTCGTAAGAAGAATCGGCGTGAGAAGGTAATGCCATCAAGCTCAAAAAAATTGCTTCGAACCATCAATCCCAAAGAAAGACCGCTTGTTGCAACGCCGCAACAGTCAGTCCGCGCTACACCTGCCTCGCACATGGCATCACCAGTAGCTCGAGCCCTGGAAATCGATTTCAAAGAGAACATGTGATGACGTCTTTAGCTCAACGAAATTTGTTTCCGGAAGAAAGTGAAGCTGCGCATTGCTCGGCGCGTCAGAGAGATTTGTTCACTCCGCGACTTTCGCCATCTACCTATGAGCAGAATCCTCAAGAACCCAGTCAGTCTACCTCGTCAGCACCTCAAACAGTATCACGTACTTCTAGTAGTGACGAGCCTCTAGTTATTGTTGATGACGGAGGTGTTGGCTCTCAAAATTCGACAACGGAATTGAACGCAGCTGTTTCGGCTTCTCAATTGGATGAGTATCTTGAACAGTTTGATTGGGAAGAATTTGATGACGACGGAGATCAAGAAACTATAGGTGTATGGAACTGTATTCTGCACACTTCAACATTTTCTGACGATAGCTGCAGCAACGTGAATGACGATTGTGCAGAATCTAGAACCGGCGAAAATGACGATAGCGACAATGGAAAAAACGGTGGTGGATACGTAGATGACACAAATTGCAGTGTCAGTGACAATGATATTGCTTCCAGAACCGAAGAAGGTGCTGGTGCAAGCAGATATCTTGGTATTGCTTCGTGTTTGACTACGTCACGGCTCGGATCATATGCTGATGAAATTCCTACACCGCTTCGGCAACCTTATCCGAGAATCAACGATCCTAGTTTCCCCCTGGAGAAACGGCTGTCAGGTATTCGAGCGCGAAATACTTCCTTGATGTCTTTAGCTGGTCCGCGAATAATCTAAAATCTTGTGTCACTGAATTTTGACTCGACAGCAGCGCATCTTGCGATAAATTTCGAGCCTGCGTTCATCTACTCGAGTTTGTTTTGGTTCTGTGACGGGGTCACACGAGCACCTTGCTTGAGGAAGCGTGCTACTAAGAGTATACAAACTCTAAGTGAACGGCAGTTCGCTAGTCCCTGGTCTGGGGGGACTTAATAGCCAGTTTAGAGTAGATTTTAGACTGATTTATTTATAGTTAATTAGGTTCATTTGGCCTGTAATACAAACTCCTAATTACCTACGTGGCAGTAGTGTGGTCCACACCACTCCAACAGAGTGTTAAAATAAATACCCACAGAAGTATATCTACTTCTAAAGGCGGTACCCTTTCTAGGGTACCCCTTCATGTAACCCCGTTACATGTTAGGTCACTAAATTCATTCACATTATTGGCTCCAGTCGTGATATCCGAGTTATACCTTGTTGATTGTCGCGGTATCTACCCAAACATGAGACGGGATGTCAACGAGCCACTGGAGGTGGCATGGGGACCAAGGAACGAAAGAGCATCCTTGTACGCCTCACCACCTGAAGCGACCACGACTGTCACGTGGGCGCTGCGACCTTCAGTAGCCTCGAACACCTTCTCCTGAACATTGTCCTCCTTGAAATCAATGAAGGGTAGGTATATCCTCAGAATTGGTATGTTTTTAATGGAGTTTTTATTTTTTACAAGCGTTTCCACTTAAGTTAAGTAAAAAAGTACGTGAAAAAACAACTCTGGCAACGGTGGTACTGTTCAAACAGGAAATCTGGATGGACCATTCCTCAGAGCCAGCCTGGACTACGTCCCCATCAGAGGTCGCTACGTGTTCCCCAATCTGCCCAAGCACGTGATCGAAGCGAGCGATGACGCGCCATTAATCTCGCCGTGGTCTCTTCTATCCGCCTTGCCCAAGGAGCACGTGTTCTGCAAGATCCGTGAGGAGCCTGCGGTCGAAGGTAGATGACCATCCAGATACTCGTAAAAGCACCAAAGATCGGTGATATGTATGCGGTGTCGTCTTGGGGAATGGAATACCTCACAATGCCCATAGCAATACCCACCAGTGTCGGAACAAGCATTCTATTCGATGGGCAATGGCTATAGTTCGATACTAGGACTCGTAGAGCGGCAACAGACGCATCTGGAACTACACTATCGTCTGCTGAGCAGACGATAGCTCATACTGGCAGCGTTATTGTGGAATGCGGACCATTCTCCATGATCCATTGTCCCAAGCATGAGAATAAGATCTGGACATAGCATTGAGTAATCCTGAAGTCAGACTACATTGCTTCACTGAAGCGGGTAAATCACCAGGACAACCAGTTGTTTCAATTATGGTAATCTAGCCGCGTTCTTTCTGGCATTTGCCATTTTAATGGAATTACTGATGGTTGTGTTAAATTGTGTTAGCCACTTAACTCGCAACTCGACTTAGGTGCTAAATTTTAACGTTACTTAGTGTCAAAAAAGGTAACATCGACAGCACTATTGGCGAGTACCGGGATGCTATTGAACGAGGCTCGGCGGAGCTCGGTCGGATCCTGCTGCAGTTGCTTGCATCTTGAGCATCTTAGCCTCGCCGCTAAGCTGAAGTTGAGAAGGGAGATGGTGTGGATGGGAGGCACTGATGGAGGTACTGTAAACTCAACAGTTTTTGCAGTAAGTCGACAGCAAACTTGACAAAATTATCTGTTAAATCAACAAATAGAACTAAATCAACGTCGGGATGGTCTCAGCGTGTGCTAAATCGACGTGAAGGGGATGTGCAGGGTTCCTAAAAAGCTGCTCAGTATACAAACCATCAGCTCCTTGCTGCATGCCGGAGCAGGCGAATCCAAACCTCAACTGGCGCGCTCTCGCCTTCGTCTCCGTCGCCACCTGCACGCTCACTGCCGCGAGCATCCTCCTGCTGCTCGACAGCCGCCACTTTCGATCTTCCCGCCGGAGCAGACGCAGCAGCAAGCGCCATCGCCGCCTCTCCGAGTCCGACGTCTCTGAAGAGCAAGAAATGACGCAGAAAGAAGGAAGAAAGGTGAGCGTAGAGCAATGGGAGAGAGCGAAGTCTAACTGTATACGCTGCAGTGGTCTACCTGAACAATGCCAACGCCTGCTTGGACTACGCCGTGGGCGCAGGGGGCGACGAGTTCGACGACGCCAAGCACGTCGTGAAGCAGATCTGTCCCGACTGGTGAGACAAGTTGACGTTGCAGTTGGACGTCTTTGTTTAACGACCGTCTGATGTGGCAGGAAGGACGCTGGGAACGACGACATCTCGGTCAAGATCATTGTGGGCGGCATCACCAACCGCCTCTACCGTCTCATGTGGGGGGACAAGGTGCGGTGAGGCATCGATGGATACTTTCTCTTCACGACTGACACTTGTGTCTTTTTGTCTGCAGTCAGTGCTGGTGCGTCTGTATGGCGACCACACGGAGGAGTTCATCGATCGCAGTATTGAGAACAGTACGTTTGTCTAGTGCTGGTGGTGGTGGCTGGTTGTGTACTTATTTATCCATTCCAGTGCTCTTCGCATTGCTCTCAGAGCGTGGGTTCGCCCCCACGTACTACGGTCGATTCAAAAATGGTCGCGTTGAAGAATGGTTGGACGCGAGACCGCTGGAGCCCGAGGATATGGGCCAGACAAGCCCCATTAACTACCTGCAGATGATCGGTCGAGAGCTGGGTATCATGCACGTCATGGACATCCCCGAGGACCGCTCGCCTGTGTGTGGACCAAGATTGAGCGCTTCGAGAAATTGGCGCTGGAGATTGAGCTCGAGGATCCGTCAAGAACGCGGCTTTGGAGGAACTAGACCTGGCGAATATGCACCAGAAGCTGCAGTGGCTCAAGTCAGTGTCCTTCGAATCACAATCACAACGGTGATGATCTAATCGACGTGCTAGACACGGACGAGATCACGAAGCAGGCCGTGGCGTTCGCGTCAGACGTCGTGTTCTCCCACAACGATCTGCTGAGTGGCAACATCCTGCACAATCCGACTGGGACCGCGTCCAGATCATTGACTACGAGTACGGCGGCTACAACTTCCGTGGCTTCGACTTTGCAATCATTTCTGCGAGAATTGCG
>VOQZ01000419.1:0-38714 GCA_008079305.1 Phytophthora palmivora | reverse complement strand
GGAAAGTTGCCTCGGTCTCCATGTCTTTTCGATGCAAGTGGTTTCCCTTCTGGGTCCAAGATCTCGATCCGGGACACAGGGCTCGGTCGCACCGTCAAGATGTGGCGCCAATTCCAAGGCATCTCGACCGACAAAACTGAGAAGGCGGACTTGGGTCTTGCGCTGTGGGAGCGCCGTCACTGGATCAAGTCTCGGCTGTGGAGAGTTTCCTCCGACGACTTGAGCGCCGGCACGGCCGTCACGATCCTCTGGTTACCGCTCTCGTCACGAAGTGGAAGAGCTATAACAAAGCTCGGAACCTTCGTGCAGACCGCATTCGCCAGCAAATGGTTTACCGTGTCTGGGAGTGGAGCATCGATCGCGACAACAAGCCTCGCGAGAACCCGCCGAGGTCTTGTTGGAGCCAACCTACCTCCAATACCCTTTCGAGGTGCTGGACTGGGCTCCGACCACGGACGATTGGGTTCGAGAGCTCCGGGATCTGGACGCTCGGCAACCATGGCGCAACTGTTGGGTAGATGCTCCGGCCGAGCACCCCTACAACACGACGTTCGCGCCCTGCAACCCCAATGTGCCCCTATTCGTCCCTCGGCACTGGTCTCGGGCAAGCGTCGCTGCGTCCGTTGTCGTGGACTCTACCCTCGATCCGGCTGCTGTTAGTGCACCGTGGATCACTGATCCGTCCGACGAAGGATCGGCCGAGCAAGTGGATCCAGTTGTGGACTCGGTGGCCACTGGGTCTCAGAGCCAGCCTCCTCACATCGCGGGATCGCCTCCCGCCGATATCTTGAGTGCAGGTTTGGATGTCCTCGTGGACTTGGCTACTGCCACTACCGAGATATAATCTCGGTCGTGAACCTCCGGCTTCGTTGTCCAAGTTACTCCAGTAGTTCCCAGAGTACAGTAGCGTAAATTGGTAGCTTGGTTTCTCTATCGTTCTTCGTCATAATTTCCAATTCACTGGTTCGTTTACTTTTCATCATGCAAATATGCAGTGTTCGGTACAGTAATCTTCATCACTCCTCTCTGTAGGCTGTACCGGCCCTACAGAGGATTCTCGTTTTCAGTACAGTAACTTCTTTTCGTCTGTCACTGCAGGCTGTACTGGCCCTGCAGGCAGGTCAATTGTCGGTGACGTTCCATTTAGTCCTCGTCGGCGACTTGGACCATTTGCAACCGTCGGTCACTGCGCTTCTCTCTCAAGTAGTCGTAGAGAAGCCTCCGCACGACAAATTTGACGCAGGCTCCCATGTTGGTTCATCGTATCCCAACCACTTCACTTTGAACTCTCGGACGGCTCGTTCGGTGCTTGTGGATAACGGAATGCGGTCGTCGAGAATAGCCTCGACCTCGTATTCGCCGGCGAGTTGATCAGGCTCCCAGCTATCTTCGGGAAGCAATTCCTCGTCGAAATCTAGCCTCGTTTCCTCTGTCACCTCCGGTGTCAGCCGACTCTTCGGTCGACTCCCGAATTCGCTCACAGCTTTAAGTCGTGATACATGCACAACAGGGTAGAACCTGTACCCGCTTCGGTCGGGTAGTTCCAACTCATACGCGAACTCTTCGACCTTTCTCTTCACCCGGAATGGCCCATGCCATCGGTGTGCTAGCTTCTTCGTCAGTCCTGGTTTCACTCGTTCCATGTACAGCCACACCCGATCGCCAGGCTCAAACAATGGCCTCGGTGCGGTGACCGGGGTGTCATCTGCTGCCTCTGAGACAGAGTGTGCTTCGTCCGAAGGCTCGGTCTGACCAGTACTCGGTATAGCCGCTTGCTCTCTTCCACTAAGTGCTTCATTGTGTTTCCGGGCTCTCCGAGACTTCTCAGTGGCTTGATACTCTTTAGCCATCTCCAGTGCGATCTCCTGTTGACGGTTCACTTCTCGGCGCCATGCTAATGCGTCAGTTTGCCTTCCAGACCCTCGTTTGAGCGACGACGTCATCGCTCGGAGCGTTGACTGTGCGTCCCAACCATGAACAAGGTAGAACGGGTCTCTTTCCTCGTTGTGTCCATCGAGTTGTTGATCGCGAAGATCAACTTCTCGGCGATCTCATCCCAGTCTTGCTGGAGCGGGTCCTCGGCGTACACCCGCACTGATTGCATGACGGTCTTCACCGACCGTTCTTGCTGGCCATTAGCCTGCGGACGGTAACTCAGAGTCGCCCTTGACCTTGATTGCATCATCTCGGCGAAAGCTTGGAATACCTCGCTCATGAAGCGTGGGTCGCGGTCATGACGGATCATTGTCGGAGCACCGAATCTTCGGTAGACACACTCTTCAAAAGCCTTTGCCACACAGAGTGCAGTTGTGTCGGCCATTGCTTTTCCCATCACGAAGCCTGTGAACGCGCACTGGAAGAGCAAAAGCGCTGTATTGCCCCTCCGAGACTTCGGTAGTGGTATGACAAAGTCCATCGACACCAGTTGGAACGGTCTCTCGGCGAGTACGTTGCCGGGCGAATACCCTCGGAACTGTGGTCGGCTCTTGCTAGAGCTGCAATCGGGGCAAGACCGTACGTGCCTTTCGACGTCCGCGTAGAGACCGATCCAATAGTAGTCTTGTCTGATCCTGTTGAAGGTTCGGACAATGCCTTGGTGGCCACCTTCTAGCGAGTCATGGCAGTTTTGCAATACCTCTTGGACCATCGTTGAGGGCACTACCAGACGTAGGATAGTCTCCTCAAGCTGTCGGTCGCTCTTCCGGCGGCTCGTCCCGAGGTAATACAGGACGTTATCCTCGCTTAGCGTGAACCGGTCAGACATTTTCCATGAATCTCTCGCTGCTCGATAACTGAGCTTCGAATCCTCGCCACGGAGCACCGTCTTAAGGTTAGACCACCTCAACTCCTCGTCTTGGGCTACTGCAATCCGTCTCCGACGCTCTCGTTGGACCGTCAGAGGGTCTATGTCATTTGCACTCGGAGCTGTTGAAGTTGAATCCTCGGCGCTCGGTTGCTCCTCTCGCACCTGGTTTTGAGCTTTGGTAGGCACGTCATTCGCTTTGTCTTGACTGTCCGCTCTCTTCGGTCGACTATCGAGGTCTCGTTGGCGAATCTGACCCGCTTCTCGTTGACTTTAGCTTGTTGCCGGGTGGTCACCGTTAGTTGTCCGGTCTCAGTGTCGTCTTGCACAAAATCGAAAAAAGTTCTGCGACGGGGAGAGCCTGTTCTCATATAGGCTCGGATAGTGTTGATCGATGGTTTGTCCTCGGTCTCGGCCTTGGCAGTTGGTTCGTAGATGACGTCTTGAATACGGTTTAGCGCAACCAATTCTGACAGCCTGGCCTCGGTCGACACCACTTTAGACACCTTGCTCTCGAGTGTTTCGCTTGCAAGCGAATCTGCAGCAGCATTGAACTCTCGGACCACGTGCAAGTACTTCACTGACCGGAACTTGGCTGTGAGCTCTCGGTGGCGGTTCAGTTGGGTCAACAGTGACTCCTTACGACATGCGATCACCCCTAGGGACTGCTGGATTGCGAGTCTCGAGTCGCCCACGATGACTAAGTCCTCGGTCGTGTGCTCTAATGCAGCTTGTACTCCGTTGTTCATACCCGCATACTCGGCGAGGTTCACCGTGGTCGCCTCGAGGTAAGCACTCGCAGCGGTCACTATAGTCCACTCTGGTAATCTCCACAGTATCCATGCACAACTGCCATAGCCACCGTGCTTTTCGGTCTTAGCCGAACCATCAAATGACAGCACGAAGCCTTGGTAGGACCTCGGTAGCCGTGCGTACAGCAGGTTCGGGTCCATCCTAATGCTCGGTGACCCTTTGGTTGGTGGTGCGACTGTGCTAACGAGTCATCTAAGTCGACGAAGCTCGTCAAACCTGCTTGGAGCAACTGCGCGAATGCGCAATCTCGTTCCTTCACCCGCTGCACCACTAAGTGCCACGGGGACAGCATAACTGCGAACTGGGTCGTGCGTCCGAACAATGTTTTGGACTTATGTACCCAGTCGAGCGTCGAGAAACGCGTATAGACGTGGATGGTCCGACCTGCGAGCTGAGTGTAGCACACTTTCAGCAGCAGTAGAAGGGCCAAGACCTCCTTCTCGGCCGGATGATAGTTCATCTCGGCGTCCTTGAGAACACGCCCGCAAAACCGAATGGGGTGTAACTTACCATCGTGTTCTTGCATGAGAGTAGAGCTCAGCGCCCACTCGTTCGCGAAGAGCATGACGTGCACCTCTTTGTCTCGGTCGAAGTGCCGTAATATCGGGGCGTCCATCACCTTCTGTTGAAGTGCTGCGAAGCTTCGTTTGGCCACCGTGAGGTCACCCCCAGGTGCAAAGTCTGCGTCCTTCAACTGGTACAACGCAGCGCCGTACACTGCGAAGTCTTGGATGAACCGGCTGTAGTAGTTGAGCGCACCCAGGAACGACTGCATACCTTTCTTTGACGTTGGGAAAGGGACCTCCGTCACTGCCTTGATCTTCTTCGGATCGGCTCGAATGCCCTCGGACGAGACTTCATGGGACAGGAAGTCCACCTTGGACTGCACAAATATACTCTTCGTGAAGCTGACGCTGATCCGACACTCTGTGAAGCGTTGGAGCAGTCGGTCCAGCGTCGCTAAACAGCCGTCGAACGTCTCGTTACCGAAGCATATGTCGTCGACGAAGGATCGTCGGTCGAACACCGGAACCAGCGAAGACTCGTCCGACTCGCCGTTCGCAAACATATCACCCGTGGGACTATTCACCAACAGGGACACCGCGTCCATAACAGTAGAGGACTCTCGGTCGGCCTCGAACTTGGTTCGAGCCCTCGGTAGAGCCTCTGAATGCTGGTTGCAATCCTCGGTAGCGCTGTTCGGGCATCTTTGGTCTGTTCTTCGGCTTCACGCATAGTTTCGCGAATTGCGACCATCCGCCCTTCGGCTGGACAAATCCCCAAAGAGCATTGTCGATCATCCGCTGATAAATCATCGGTGCGTTCTTGAGACCAAATGGCATCCGTAGCCACTCAAAATGCCCCAGTGCGCAGACAAATGCAGAGATCTTCCGAGCTCTCTGTGTCATCATTATGGCCCAAAATCCGCTCGCCGCATCCAACGAGCAGAACCATAGGTAGGCCTCCATATCCGTCAAAAGGTCGTCAACGAGCGGCATGGCGTACTCCATGATCGCTGTGACTGCGTTCACCATCTTGTAATCAATGCACAGACGAATATCGACACCGTTCTTTTTCAGAACAATCACAATCGGGGACGCCCACGGGCTGTCCGAGAAGGTAATCAGTCCAGCCCGTAGCAATCCTTTCAGGAGCTCATACAGCTTCCCGAGAAATCGCAACGGCGTCCTCCGAGCCCTCTGTTTGATAGGCGCGTGCCCTTGCACGTCAATATCGCACACCACACCGTATGCCGGTGGTGGTAGCGCATTACCACTTGAGATCATGATCTCCTCGTGACGCTTCAACACGTCAACAGCTTCTCCTGCTGACCCTCGTCCAGGTCTTTATTCTGAACATTCGGACCGGTGTAATCTAAAGCGGTAACCGTAATCTCGGTCAGGTCAGGCAGGAATGCCAATTCCTGTGCGTAGTCGGTGAGCTCGATGTCGTTCGCCAAATGCTCGGACACGTCATTCTCTTCAGTGTCTCGTCCCGACACAACCCCTGCTGCAATCTCGTGCATTGCGGACACGTAGGCTGCGTTCAATATGCACTCTGGATCTTCAGTAGGACACGGGGTATGTATGGCTCGGTCGTCTGGCTCGTCCAGAGTCTGGACCGAAGTGCCGGTATCCTCGGATGTCACCCCAGTTGAAGACTCGGTGCACGCGGCATCATCCGTAGCGTGAGTCGAGGACTGAGCTTGTTCGAACACTCGGTCGTCATTTCCTGACTCTACGTGTGCTCCAACTCCTCGGCGCAGTAGACTTGAACCTCTTCGCTTGGGCCCGAACCCTCGGTACCTCTAGTGAGAATATTCTGAGGTGTCGGATACTCTCTGCGCTCGACCGCAGGCGGCTGATCGGCTAGCCAACGTTCGTAGAGCACGCGTTCTCGTTCAAACAGCGTCTCGTCACGGCTCTCCGCGTAGGCAAGGATCTGCCACTCCTTATACTTGTTAGACCGTAGGCGTACGTACCCAGGCTCACGCGGAAGTTCGCCTATTGGTACCCATAACACAACCGACTCATGTTTCGAGCAATTAGCGACGCTCGGTGTCACATTCGTCAGCCGGATCCACGTCGGGTGCCCCCGTCTAAACCTCGTTACCGTCGGGACGAGTCTCTCCGTCCGTCGGATCCAAACTTCGTGAGTGTCTCGAGAGGGTCGTTTACACCTAAGCCGGAACTCTCGCCACTCATGACCGGGGATATACAAATCCTCGGTCGGTCCACCAACTACCTGAGTGCCATAGGGTTCATCATCCGCCGCGCTCAGCGACTTAATCAGTGGCACCATCACTTCATCTGGCAGTCTAGCTGTCCCGTGGAACAGGTCTAGCCGGACACCTGCCGGAATCATGAAGTCCGTTCCGAGGACCACATCGACTCCGGCACTGTGGTTCATGATCCACATCTCAAACTCGTACACTCGCTCCCACCCCAGGGTGATCTTCACGAGCGCTCGTCGACGAGTCTCTAGCACTCCAGGGTTAATTCCCCGTACTTCCAAGCTTCGGCCGTGGTCTGGGACTTCACGCAACCGCAACCTCTTGGCGTAGTTCGCCGAGATCACGCTGACGTTGGCTCCAGTGTCCAACAGAATCCTCGTTCGCACATCATTTACTGCCCCTTGACCAAAGCTCTCATTCTCTTCCTCTTGTCGTACCGTTGGGACGACCACCACCCCAATCTCTCGCCCGGGAGCAACTTCGTCCTCGGGACGAGACTT
This sequence comes from Phytophthora palmivora, assembly GCA_008079305.1. Lineage (NCBI taxonomy): Eukaryota > Oomycota > Peronosporomycetes > Peronosporales > Peronosporaceae > Phytophthora > Phytophthora palmivora. The sequence goes on along the minus strand of VOQZ01000419.1, from coordinate 31,864 downwards.
CGGGGCGACCGTTCAACTCGGGACATACTAGCAATCGAACCCTCGGTCTTGCGGCCACTAGGTTCGCCAATGCTCCACTCCTTCACTCCACACTCACTGAGGTATACACCTCTCTCCTTTTCATTTTCCATCGTTTTCACACTCGTAATCTCTCGGTCTTCGGGCCAATTTACCTCACCCGCGAACGCGAACATATAGTCGGCGTCTATTGCAGGTTCGGTTAACTGTGGCAGCCCGATTGGGACCAACCCAGTTTCAGTTGGCGGGCTGCCTAGTTTAAATGATTCCCGAACACTAAGCTTTGGAGCTCAGGCGTGAGATCTTTCTTGTCGACCTTCGATCGTAGGAGGTTGGTGAGCTCATTTAGGGCGTCACACTTCCCAGCGTCGTGCACTTGTTTGCACAACTTGCATCGCCTGTAGCAGTAATGCACTGAGTGCGACATACTGCCACAGGCTGCACAAGGACCGTACTGGCGCTGTCGGTTGTCTCGTCCGTAGCCTCGGTCTTTGTTGAAGTGACCATTACCACCCCTGGGGTGTCGGTGGTCGGACCGGGCGAACGTGCCTTCTGCAGCGGCGCGGCGTTCACTGTCGTTGGCGGCTGCAACGTGACCGTATTCACCGTCGGGACTAGAATCGCTGTCGGAGCTCTCACTGGAACATCGGCTGCCGTCCCGGCGCCGTTCGTCGTCGCTAGATGTTTCGGTGCTGTCATAACCATGATGGCGCGTCTCTGGGCGGTTCGATCGGGACCTAGTAGCGTCGTTCACATTCAATGCAGCGACGAGGTCAGTTAGCGCGTTCGCTACCGTGACTCTCGGGCGCGAATCGTCGCGACGGCGTTCTCGGTCATGTCGATCGCGGCGATAGCTGTCTCGCGAACCCTCTGTGCGCCTACCATCATGTCGGCGGCTGTCTTCTTGATTCTTCGGACGGCGTCCTGACGACTCTCGGGATGTTTTACGTTCCCGACGACGGAGGATGTCGTTGACCATATCTTCGAGGTCATGAATGTCCTTAACTCGGACGTGACACAGACGCTCTTCCAGACCTCGGTCATCACACGTATCCAGAAAGTGTTCCACATGGTCCTTGGCGTCGCGTCCACCGTTCTCGAACTGCACTCCGGCATTGCGGGCATAGCCGTTCAGCCTATTGAGGTAATCACACACGTGCTCTTTGTCCTCTCGTTTCGCTGAATAATACCGAGCCTTCGCAGACTGAGTAAACCGTGAGCAGTAGTACTTGATAAATGCATCGCTCAACAACTTCCACGTACGACGAGTCTTGCGAGGAAGTTGTCGGTACCAATGTAGAGCTCCGTCTTGGAGGCTGAGTTCGAACGCCATGCACCACTCGTTTGGTGACGTATGCGTTCCCTTCATCTCGTAGATAAAGGTTCGGAGCCATTGCATTGACTTCTCGCTCTTGTTCCGGAGTCCAAAATAGGGCTTGATATTGCCGAGTGGAAGGTGGGTTGCGAGCTCAAGCCTCGGTGTGGAGCTTTTAGTCTCCGCTTTGCTCAGCTCGCGAATCTGGCGCGCCCACTCTTCGGTGAGGTCTCCATCGAGGTAGTCGAAGTCACCTGAGTCACTATCGCTGTCCGACGAGTCTCCTGGACTATCGTAGTTCCTGGCGGGACGTCGGCCAGTCTCTTGACGAGTGTTCGGAGTGGGGCGTAGACTTTCTGTCTCCTCGGCTAGCCGCTCAGATCGACTTGCAGACCTCGGTGTCACCATGTGCGAATCTTGCATGTACGGTGAATCCTCGGCCGTAGCCGTAAAGACGCCAGCATCGGTACCCTCGTTGACACGCTTCTTGGGAGTTTGAGGAAGCGGGACCTTTGATGGGTCCGCCGCTTCCGGTGCGCGTCGGGCTATAGGTTGACGGCCTGCCCCAATCTCGGACACCCCGAAAGACGTCCGCAACTTCTTCTTCCACTTTCGCAACGCTGTGCCGGCATCAGTTGGTGTCCAATCCCCGAGTGCGGCGTCAGATGGAAACCTCTGAGGCTCGCACCCCATAGCACGGAGGAGTAGCACAGTATCCTGAGCCACTTGTCGAGTGCTCGTTGAGTCAATGGGCACTGCTAGCTCACCCCCAAGGTCCATCCAGACAGCCTGGCGGGCCTGCTTCGGGCCGAACAGTTGTATCCAATTGCTCCTAGTCTTCATGAGTTCCAGGCAGCGACCTAGAACCTTGTTGGCAGCCGGCGTATCACCATTGACTGGTGGCCGGTTGCCTGTCGACCGAGAAGTTGCCTTCCCGGTCATCGCCGACGGCTTCAAACCGTCGGACCCATCATCACTGTCCTCTGTGGCCGGTTCAGGACCAGCTACGTCGTCCAGCTCTTCGGTGAGGTTACGCGCAAGCGACCTCACCCCTCCGCTGCGGCCTATAGATACCACAGCGGCTTCCGAAAGGTCGGGCATCGCTGCCTTCTCTTCCAGGTACTCTTCGTCATCATCTTCCTTGGCGTCGGAGTAGCCAACCGACTCGTCGAAACTTCCTGAACGTTCGGCAATCGTCACCAAACGAGATGTCGGTGGTGTCGACAATGAACTTCCAGGGTGCACCGTAGGTTCGGTGCGTGTTCCACTTGACTTCATCGGTGTTGCTGGTACCGCTGACTTGCCTCCTTTCGCCATTTTCTCTCTTCTTCTCTCTCTCGAATGCTCGTTAGGGTAGAACCTAACACAACCACAACACACAGAAGGTCACACCAATCCCGGGTCGCGGCACCAGTTGTCGTGTAGGACACGATAGAATTCTCACTTGTCGGGTGAGTTCCCACCAACAACACACGCTTCCCCGTTAAGGTCAGCGATTGTTGGATCAAACCTGAAGACCAGGTACGATCCCTTACACCGGGTCGGTTGTAAGCGCTTCTGTATACCGAGGTTGTTTTAGGTAACCCTTACCTACACCACTAGCCACGAGCTTAGACTAGGGTGTTATATTGCGCTTTCGCGCGTAACCCTGCAGTCCCTCAGAGGAAAGGGTACCGGCGTGTTAGGCCTTATACAGGGGTGTCGAGGTATAACCTCGACGGGGAGCAAAATATACACTAGGACCTTAATAGACCCTAAGTATACACGTAACGACACTTCACTGTCGCCTCCGATCTCTCGGCCACACCAACTCTTGGCCTGGCCAGGATAAACTCTCGGTTCAATGTACCTTGAGTCTACCAACAGGCATCCCACACAACTGAGCGTGTCCTGGCACTTAAATAAGCTAGCTACACTTACCTAAGTCGGACTTGACTCTTGTTAGCTGGGGGGAAGACTGCGTTTTATAAACTGCTTAATGTGAGGCTCAGAGAGCCTCTGTATGTCATCCTATGTTTTGTCCTATGTCTATATACAAATATCAAGTGTAAACAAATCTCTGTAGGGGCATCCGAGGTTTCAGAATAAGTACGACCGAGGGGTCGACAACTCACTCTTAAGTACGGATTTGGGACTGTACAGACGTGAGACAAGGGATCTGAGATGGGTACAGAGCCCAACCTCGGCCTAGTCCAGGAAGCCTCGTCCAGGTTATATTAGGCTAGCCGAGGCTCCCGGATGTCACTATTCCATCTCTGTCACTCCGTCGCGGGATGTATAATCCTCCAATGGGGTGAACCCTCGCTTTTCACCGAAAGGTTCTGTGGCGGTTGCCCTAGCGACTGGGTAGCTACCTCACGGTTAGAACCCAACACCACATAGGGGGTTCCCTACCAGAGATGCAGCGAGTACTCGCATCTCCTGGATGTACTCATGCAGCTCACGCTTCCCTTGTTTACAGGCGAGGAAGCGCGAGCGCTGGCGATACTCATAGTTCGCCGGAAGGAAGGCGGCTCTAAGCTGTTGACACAGCTGGGCCCAGGTTGTGAAACAACCCGGCGTCGTCGCTTCGCGCGTGTACGCCCAGGTCTTCGCCCGACCTCCTAGGTTGGACAGGGCGAAAGCGACTCGAAGTCGCTCGGTCGAGATTAGAGCCGCGTCCATCGCGAGCTCTACCTCTCTGACCCAGAAGTGGAGGTTCTCTCCCTCCTTTCCCTCATAAGGGTTAACCTTAAGCATCAACGGCTTAGGTTGGGCTGGCTTCATCTCAGCCACGGGGGTCTGCAGCCCCTGTACGTGGGCGATAAGCCCTCTCTCGTACGTGTCGAACGCCTCGATGCGTTCGACCTGCTCGGCCGGCGTGGCAGCCGCCAAGCTTCGGAGGGCATCTCCTCCAAAGATGCCCACCATCTTCCGGACCGACTCAAACTGAGAGTCGGTCAAATGAGGGAACTCCCCTCTATCCATCCTGGCTTACCTTGTAGGAGCCACAGAGGATTCAGGTAGTCAATCTACCCGCGTAGGCGTGGATTGACTACAAGTGCTACCAAGTGTGACGGGGTCACACGAGCACCTTGCTTAGAGGAAGCGTGCTATTAAGAGTATACAAACTCTAAGTGAACGGCAGTTCACTAGTCCCTGGTCTTAGGGGACTTAATAGCCAGTTTAGAGTAGATTTTAGACTGATTTATTTATAGTTAATTAGGTCCATTTGGCCTGTAATACAAATTACTAATTAACTATACTTTATCGTAATTATGCATATAAAAGGTAGGTTTAATGTTATTGGTTGGCCCTCAGCCACCGAACCTACGTGGCAGTGGTGTGGCTCACGCCACAGTGTGGCCCACACCACTCCATCAGAGTATTAAAACAAATACTCACAGAAGTATATCTACTTCTAAAGGCGGTACCCTTTCTGGGGTACCCCTTTCATGTAACCCCGTTACAGTTATTGTTCTCAAGAAGAACGGTGTGGATATCAGATTGTGTATCGACTACAAGAAGGTGAATGCAATTACGATGATTATGGAATATGCGATGCCATTAGTGGATGATTTACTCTCGGAATTGGAGAAATACTTGTGGTTTTGCTCATTGGACGCAGCTAGCGGCTTTTGGGCGGTGATGATAACCAGCCGAGCTCGGCGGATCTCAGCTTTCGTATGTGCCTTAGGGCACTTTGAATGGTTACGTATGCCGTTTGGATTGAAGAATGCCCCCATGATATACCAAAGAATGATTGATAACGCATTATGGGGGTATGTCCAACCGAAAGGTGGATGGTCGGAGTTCGCTAGAAGGATCCGCCGGGCAGAAGAAGTAGCGGCAACTCGGCGACAGAGTCAAGGGGGTGACCCAACTCAACCGCCGAGTTCGTTGACCAAATTCGCGGCTGACAACCGAGCTCTAGCCGAGCTCGATCCGCTCCAAGAATTGATTGACAGCCCTGAAGGCGATAAAGTGAAACAACCCGGCGTCGTCGCTTCGCGCGTGTACGCCCAGGTCTTCGCCCGACCTCCTAGGTTGGACAGGGCGAAAGCGACTCGAAGTCGCTCGGTCGAGATTAGAGCCGCGTCCATCGCGAGCTCTACCTCTCTGACCCAGAAGTGGAGGTTCTCTCCCTCCTTTCCCTCATAAGGGTTAACCTTAAGCATCAACGGCTTAGGTTGGGCTGGCTTCATCTCAGCCACGGGGGTCTGCAGCCCCTGTACGTGGGCGATAAGCCCTCTCTCGTACGTGTCGAACGCCTCGATGCGTTCGACCTGCTCGGCCGGCGTGGCAGCCGCCAAGCTTCGGAGGGCATCTCCTCCAAAGATGCCCACCATCTTCCGGACCGACTCAAACTGAGAGTCGGTCAAATGAGGGAACTCCCCTCTATCCATCCTGGCTTACCTTGTAGGAGCCACAGAGGATTCAGGTAGTCAATCTACCCGCGTAGGCGTGGATTGACTACAAGTGCTACCAAGTGTGACGGGGTCACACGAGCACCTTGCTTAGAGGAAGCGTGCTATTAAGAGTATACAAACTCTAAGTGAACGGCAGTTCACTAGTCCCTGGTCTTAGGGGACTTAATAGCCAGTTTAGAGTAGATTTTAGACTGATTTATTTATAGTTAATTAGGTCCATTTGGCCTGTAATACAAATTACTAATTAACTATACTTTATCGTAATTATGCATATAAAAGGTAGGTTTAATGTTATTGGTTGGCCCTCAGCCACCGAACCTACGTGGCAGTGGTGTGGCTCACGCCACAGTGTGGCCCACACCACTCCATCAGAGTATTAAAACAAATACTCACAGAAGTATATCTACTTCTAAAGGCGGTACCCTTTCTGGGGTACCCCTTTCATGTAACCCCGTTACAGTTATTGTTCTCAAGAAGAACGGTGTGGATATCAGATTGTGTATCGACTACAAGAAGGTGAATGCAATTACGATGATTATGGAATATGCGATGCCATTAGTGGATGATTTACTCTCGGAATTGGAGAAATACTTGTGGTTTTGCTCATTGGACGCAGCTAGCGGCTTTTGGGCGGTGATGATAACCAGCCGAGCTCGGCGGATCTCAGCTTTCGTATGTGCCTTAGGGCACTTTGAATGGTTACGTATGCCGTTTGGATTGAAGAATGCCCCCATGATATACCAAAGAATGATTGATAACGCATTATGGGGGTATGTCCAACCGAAAGGTGGATGGTCGGAGTTCGCTAGAAGGATCCGCCGGGCAGAAGAAGTAGCGGCAACTCGGCGACAGAGTCAAGGGGGTGACCCAACTCAACCGCCGAGTTCGTTGACCAAATTCGCGGCTGACAACCGAGCTCTAGCCGAGCTCGATCCGCTCCAAGAATTGATTGACAGCCCTGAAGGCGATATGTTTACGTGTGAAGAACCCGACCAATCGGTTCTGACGCCAGTATTTACCCGGCGGTCGTTCGTGGATGACATTTGCTTTGGGGGAGCAACTTTCAAAGAATGTCTTGATACATTGGATAAGCTGCTGACTCGGCTAGCCGAGTGCAGGATCAGTGTCAGCTTTTCGAAAAGTGTATTTGTGCAGCCCAAGGTAGATTTCCTGTCACATGAAGAAACCTCCGAGGGAATACGAGCTGACCCAAAGAAAACTCTTGCAATAGCCGAGCTCCCATTCCCGAAATCGAAGAAAGGCATCCAAGCATTTTTAGGGGCATTGAACTACTACGGCAGGTTCATTCAGAACCTGGCTGTGTATGGAGCAATACTCTATCAGCTAAAAGACAGCGATTTCGAAGGTGACAAAGACTTGTCGGCCGCTCAAGCAGCTTTCGCCGAGTTAAAAAGTCGAGTGGCGACTGCGCCGATTCTGCGCCATTTCGACTCAGCTAAAGAGGTTCACATCATGCTTTTTGCTAACAATTGGGCACTAAGCAGCACACCGATGCAGATGCATGACGACAAGTTGCACCCCGTACGATTTTGCGGCAGGGTGTTGAAGGAAAACGAAGTTAATTATCACCCAGCTGAAAAAGAAGTGTTAGCGCTACTCCAGCTACTGAAAATATGCCATACACTGCTGGCAGGCAAAGTGCTACATGTGTACACTCGGTTCTCAACGCTGGAATGGGTTTTCCAATCCACGACGTTATATGGCCGAGCTGTAAGTTTCGCAGTACTATTGTCACCCTACCATCTGAAGATAAAGAGAGTGCGAGAACGTGATGTCGATTTCGTCCAATTGTTGCAAGCGTCAATAACCCCGCATGTGGGGTTAGACGAGTTACTGGAACACATCGCCACGCCGTCAAAGAACTCGGCTACAGTCCGACTGGACCCTGAGCTCCTGTATGCCAAACTACCGCGACACTATAAGGGGCACGTACTCTCCTTTGATGGATCGGCGAAGACGGAAAAGAATGGCGGCTATGGCAGCTGTTCATGGATATTGTGGCGCTTGCCCGAGTGGGACATTGAGATCGCTGCGAGTGCGTACCTCTCGTCGACCACGGTCAATTTAGCCGAGTACACGGGGATGAATAATGGGGTGAAAGCAGCTATCGACCGTGGGGTGACAGATTTGGTGATCGTGGGCGACTCGCGGCTTGCAATCCAGCAATCCATGGGGGTGATAGCCTGCAAGAAGGAAACGCTTCAAGTCGAGTTGGCACGCCACAAAGAATTGACAAAAATTTTGAATTCGGTCAAATACCTACATGTGATACGACTATACAACTCGGCTGCCGACTCAATGGCCACAGAAGCATTGGAAACCCAAATTAGCCGAGTAGTTCTGAACGCTGAACGAAAAGCCGAGTTGAAGACGCTGAATCGGATACCAGAAATTTTGTATACGGCCGGTGATGACACTAATAACTACGAGGAAGGTCCGAAAGCGTGCCCGATTACTCGTAGCCAGGTACGCCGAGTCCGCTTCAAAGATGATGAGAGCAAAGAAACAAACCAGCCAGTACTAGTAAACGAGGAAGACTTGACTCAGCCGGAAGCAACGGAACCCGACCTGAACAGTGAACTCGAGCTCCGAAGGCGTCAGCCAGCTAGGCGAATTGAAACCAGCGGTGAAGCCGAGTTCGGGGACACACAGCCGAGTTCACAAGGAGATGGAGCCGAGTTGAACACCTCAAGGGTACCAAGCGCTGATAATATTGACCCGGCGGTCGTCCAAGCTGAACGACGGCGACGCATTGACAGAGCCCAAGATGAAGAACTACGGTGGGCAGATCTTAAAGCTTACCTGAGAGGCGAGCTGAGTCAACTGTCATTCCGCCGAGTCAGAAATGTCGGCAAGGTGGCAGACGATTTTGTACTCAGCGAAGATGGACTGTTATACTGTCATAATCGAAGTCGCCGACGGGGTGGAGATGACGAGCCGAGTCTGAATCTTAGACTAGTGGTTCCAACCACCATGGTCGATGAAGTTCTGCAGAACTGCCATAACCCGGTGGAAGGAGGTCACCAAGGGATTGTGCGGACCTACCACCGAGTCAAGTCTGACTATTACTGGATTGGGTTATATGCTGATGTGGTGCGGCACGTTCAGTCATGCGAAGATTGTTGTACCAGCAAGAGCAAGCCTCAGCTCAGAGGATATTCCCCTGGCAACATCGTATTAGACCGACCATTCCACATTGTGTCGATGGACTTTGTAATACCACTCCCACGAACTCGGCGGGGCAACACAGCTTTATTACTATTTCAAGATCACTTTACTGGGTTCGTGATAGCGAAGGCGATGGCCGAGACAGGGGCACTGGAAGTGTCGAAAGCATTTGAAGAAAATGTCTTCCGGAGATTTGGTGCCCCGTCACTAGTCCGCCATGACAGAGATCCCAGGTTCATGAGTGAAGTGTTCCAGAAGTTCTCAGAGATGATGCAGTCGAGATCAAGAGCCACGCTGAGTTGCAGACCACAGGCTAACGGTCAACAAGAGCGATCAGTCAAAACGATGATCCAGACAGTACGGGTTTACGTGGAAGATCCACTACAAGCTGACTGGGATGACATAGCCGAGAAGATGGTATACGCCATCAACAACTCGAGGGACTCTACTCGGCAGGAGACTCCATTTTACCTGGTACATGGTTGGGATGCGCGATCAACGATGAAAGCTATGACGGAGTCAGTTAGGCATGGTCAAAATAGCTCGGCTGATTTGGCCGCCCCAGCCGAGTGGCGCCGAGAAGCAAACCGACAAAGAGAAGTTGCATTACGTCTAGCAGCCGAGTACCAGTTGAAGGAGAAAGCCCGCCGAGCGAAAGAGCATAATGAGTCGCTGAGCCGAGTTGAACAGCGAGCCACGCCTCAAGCTAGAAGCAATTCGGAAACCGCCGAGTCGGGAGGAGCGCCAGCCGAGTCGGTTGAAGCCGCCGCCGAGTCGATGGGAACCACTGCTGAGTCTACGAGGTTGCTGTTCAAGGAAGGTGACCAAGTGTGGTTGTTCATGGAACGAGTGAGGCAAGGGCTTACTAAGAAACTCGCGCACAGATGGCATGGCCCATTCAGAGTGAAGAGGAAAGTCGAGGAGTTCGCATACGAGTTGGAATTGCCAGACAAGAGCGGATATAGGTTCTACCCGGTGATCCATGTGTCTCGATTGAAGAAAGTAGTTGACGCCGAGAAGAGACCCACGACTCGGCTTGTAGCCGAGCTCGAAGAAGATCAACGGTTCGACTTTGATGAGGAATTGCTCCCAGAAGACAGCTGGGAACCTGACGAAGGCGCCAGTCAGTATGAAGTCGAAGCCATTTTGGACGACGAATTACCACTATCCACAAGTACAGCAAGGAATGAGCGAAGGTTCAAAGTGAAGTGGGTCGGCTATGAAGAGCCGAGTTGGGAACCTTTGTCGAATTTGTCTTGTGGAGGGTTACTCTTTGATTATTTGCGCCAAAAGAAACGGGAAAATCGTCTGCAAATGGTGCAAGTTGCAGATGAAGAATAACAATCCATTGCACTGGAAGAACCCGGCCAGCTCAGTGAAGATAGCAGGCTGAGCTGGGCGAAGTGCTACTGCATCAAACTATATATGATTACGAAATGGAAGAGATATGAAGATGGAGCTTAAACTAAATTTCCTGCAACCGCGACGGATCCGGAGAAGCTGAATCGTCTGGAAGGTGACTACTCGACGACTGAGCATCGACAGTCTGAGCGACTGAGGCCAGAAGCTCAATAGCCGAGCTCGTTGACGGAACAGCATTACCAATAGCCGAGTCGGTCACCGCTGGTGGCAGAAGCCCAGCCGACGAAACCGGAGAGTCGGGTCCGAACAGAGAAGTTGTGGGCGACGCACCCCGAGGTTTGGGGACCCAAGACCGTCATCCGAAGGCTCCGGTGGTGAGCTGGGCCGAGTTGAACTTACCCCGCTATCGTCAAGATCTTCAAATATGAAGATCCCTGAGCGGTTCGCGCGAGTCGAACTCGGCTGGGCGGGAACTGGCTCGGCTAGATCCACATCATCATCAACGGAATCCTCAACAACTTGCGGGTCCATGCCTTTTGGAGCGAAAATCATAAACTCTGGGTTCCTCGCACGGAAACAAGTATTGAAGGGATGACGAGCCGGGTCAAGTAACCACCAAGCTCGCCAAGGCTCATGGTGATCCACCGCTAGAACTTCCTCAGACCAGAGGGCGCTATCTGGAACCCAGGGTAAATTCACCAGAGGATACAATGGAACGGATGGATCGAAATACAACTCGGCGTCGACAAGCGGAGTTGGGGTCCCATCCGCTGACCAAGATGTCACAGCCGAGTACAACCCATCCGCAGCGGTGGCAATCAAGGCACGGAGCCCATCGCCTCGACGCTTGCGTTCCAACCGATATTGGGTCCAAACACGATGAATCTCGACGAGCTCCTCAGGGAAGATGCTCGGATCGAAAGAAGGATGGAGCCCGATAAGGACACTAGCCTCCACGAGCCAGTGGGTGCGTTCACACATGGCCACAAAATGGCGAGTGAACTTGGCTAAATCGGCCGCCGAGCTGGGATCGCCGGATGGTAGATCACCACGGAGCCGAACCCACAGATCACCGAGTACCTCCATCAGTGACGACGGCCGAGCGTGAGAAGTCAGCCGAGCCCGGGCATCTTCCAACACAGTGGGCGAAAAGAACGATGGAGAGTCCGGGAGCATGCGCCTCAACTGCTGGAAGGGATGTTGTGGGTTAAAGACATCCACGAACGCCCGTATCCCAGCTAGTGTAGACAACGTCACCCGAACTCGAGACCGAGCACCGTGAGGCTCCATCGGAACTCTCCCCGACTGATGGCTCAAAATCTTTAACCAACAACGCCGAGACCCGGCGTGGAAGAAAGGCAAGTCCCGTAACCGAGCTAACTGGGGAGTGATCCGGGAGTCGCGGGATGCCGACTGCATTGCTCTAGTACGGAGCACAGCGATCTAAACACTCAACTGGGACGGAAGGGTCACACTAGCCGAGTTTGGAGAAGCCCCAGAGCCACCAGCCGAGTTCGGAGGAGGTGCGGGACCGGAAGCCGAGTTAGCAGCCGCCAGGGAACGAGCCGAGACCTTGTGTTTCTTGAGCGGAGCACCAGAATCAGATGCACTCGGTTCCCCCGGTGAGGGCGAGCGCGGGCGCTTAGCTTGGGATTTGGTTCCCTGGTGGCGGTCTTCGCGCTTGCCTTTGTGCTTGTGCTGGGACTTGGCCTTGTGCTTGTGCTTATGCTTGTGTTTCTTCTTCCCTTTCCGGTGTTTCTTGGTTGGAGAAGGGGAAGAAGGGAGTCCAGCTGGAGCAGAAGCATCAGGCGGTCCGGGAGGAACTTGGCCAGCAGCCAAGTAACTCTGGACTTTGCCTTGAGGCTGACCAGACGAAGTCACGACAGGTGCAAGAGGCCCATCAGCCGAGTCCGACTCACCGCTGTTACCGCTGTCACTCTCATCTTCTGACCCAAATAGCTGGGCAAGGCGTGAAAGCTTCGCAGTAGTCGAAGCAGGCTCGGCAGGGGCATCACCAGCAGCGGTCGAAGCACTAACCGCCGAGTCAGCCGCACCGGGTTGATCATCATCCGCCGAGTCGCTAGAGAGCTCAAGCGGATGCGTAACTGATCCGGATGAACCCGGCTGAGTACCCACAGCCCCGGACGATCCATCTCCAAGACCAAGGGCCAGAGTGTCTGAAGTCCCGAGGTTTTCCAACAACTGGGCATTAACTTGGCGGGCTGTAGCCGCAGCAGTACGGAGAGGGCGACCGGACGGCGATGTTAATCCAGCCGGAGCAGCAACTACTCGAGATGGTACCGCCGGGCGACTCTTACAAGCCAAGAGACGAGCTACTGAACTCGGCGGCACTGGCAATGAGCTCTTAGCCGGGCTAGGCTGAGCTGGTGATGATACCGGGACCTTAAGTGGAGTCCCGGAACTCGGCGTGGGAGCCGGAGGGACAATGGAGACTACCACGGAGGGTGTGCTCGGTACCGCCATCGCTGGAGGAGTGCTCGTTGACAACGAGGAAGGTGGTGGAGTGCTTGGCCGAGTTGACACAGCAGTCGACTCGGCTGGTAAGGCTGCAGATATCGATGCCGCCGAACTTGACTCCGCCATAACGGGGGCATCCTCGAAATCATGGTCAGGACTCACTTCCTGACCTGCGCCACCAATCGGGTCGACGGACGGAGCCGTTTGGGACGAAGAGGTGGAAATCGCCGCCATCTTCCTACGACGAGGGAGTGGTCGAGCTGGTGGAACCGTCAGCTCACTGTCGGAAGCCGCCAACAAGCGATCGTCCGGAGGGCCGATAAGAGCGGCAGCCTCTTCGTACCCGTCCTCGCCAGGTAATGGCTGGCCATAAGGCTGCAAAGGTGGAAGGGCAACCTTCCGTTTGCGAGGACCTGCAGCTGTAACCGACTCAGGGTTCGCCAGTACGCGCAATCGCTGGGATGGCGTGAGTTTATCCTTCCGAACTCGGCGGAGAGCTTCAATCGACCGTGAAGGGCGGTGGCGAAGCGGGACTTGAATACCCGCCGAGCTGGAACTCGGCGGTAAAGCTGCCGCCGAGCCAGGGCCTGGCGCAAGAGCAGCAGCCGAGTCGGAAGCCGAGGTTTGAAGATCTGCTGAGCCGGATTGTCGCGAGCAGATGCGCAACTTCAAAACCCGGTTTTCAGCGTCCGGGATTCGCATGACCTCCGGGAAACGCTCGGCTAGCAGACGACAAAGCCGAGCGTTCAGTTTGAGCGAAGCCGGATCCATTCCAGGAACGTCCAGGCCAGCTCCAGCCGCAGCAGCCATGTGAGGATCATTCATGGGTATAAACCCTTGCCGACTGATGACCCTCTTCTGGCGGAGGATGGTCTCCCTCATCTCGTCGATGGTCTTCTTTGCGTGGCGAAGCTTGTAGGAGCCATCATCATCCAACGACAACACAATTTCCAGAAGCTGCTGGAAATGCTTGGCTGAGACGCCTTGAAGGATCTTGTAGGCCTCATCCCGCTCGACGATTGACCGGGAGAGAGCCGTAATATCCTCGTCTCGGCTCTTGATCATGAGCTCGGCTGCATGGAGAGCGGACTGAGTGGCGGTGACCTCAGCCGTCTGGGCAGCCTTGAGCTCAGCCCCGGAGGCGGTTAAGGCCTTCCGGAGGGAAGTGATGAGGCCGACTGATTTGTCAACCTCACGCTTCCAGAGGTGGCACTCTCGCTCGGACGTCTCGAGTTGCAGCTTTAGCTGAGCAACCTGGTCCAGCGAGGAGCCCAGTCGCTTCTGGAGAGACGCGTTGGACGCCTCAGCCGAGTGTAAATCGACTCTCAGCTGGGCTAACTCGGCAGACGAGTTAGGAGGCCGATATTCGCCTCGAAGGATGTCCACCAGAGCACTAGCCGACTCAGCATGGAGGATAGCATCGCGCTGAGCCGAGTCAGACGGTTCAGGCGGCTGAGTCACGGCGAAAGCGATCAACCGAGCCAACTGAATGTGCTCGCTGTGGTGACGGTCCCCTTGTTCCATCACGAGAGTGGAAACCGGATCCGAGGTAGCCACGCCAACCGAGCTCGACTTAATGGTGGCGTCCGAAGTGGCGTCGCCCGGCGAGCTCGGCTGACGAGGGGAGGACGTGCGAGAAGACGGTCCAGAACCGGGACCAGTCTCAAGGGAAGTTGTCAGGTCAATGACCGGGTTACCCCGACCACTGCTGACCCCAAGAGCGCTGGCCCCTCTAACCGGCAACTCAGCGGACGCCTCCGAACCGTGGTCGGTAGAAGTAACGCGAACAAGTGGAGAAGACTGTAGAAGAACCTGACATGTTAGTGGATGAACGAGAGTGCTGAGGCGATAGCAGAGCCGTACCTGTGAGTGTTGTGGAGCTGGTGGAGTCGCCATGACGTGGAGGAAGCGACGAATGGAGTTAACGGTGGCGAAGTCGATTCTTGAGAGAGCGAAAAAGATGGGTTTTGACACTCACCAGCTCAGCTCGTATCATAACCGGGGCAGTTGTGATGTAGCGAACATCAAGTTTGGCCCTTGGCTGAGTCTAGGGAGCCGTGGCCTACGGTACATGATGGCAACGCACCAGAACTCGGCTTTAAAAGCAGCTTAGGAGTGGTGGTCCACGGTACGGACTCGGCTGAAGACTTCTTAGAGGAAGAAGCTGAGTTCAAGGACTCGGCTATGGTACCTTCCGAGCTACCGGAAGAAGATGCGACCAGGCGCAGGAGCCAACGACCATCGAGAGAGCCGGGAACAGTCGCTTCGACTGGGCTGAAAGGTCGGCGAGATCTATAACGACTCTATTTCACTAGATATTTGTATAGGAACCAATTAGGAATCAGAAAAGGGGCTTAAGCCCCTAGTATTAAACAGAGCAGAATTTTCTAGGTCCAGAACACGTGTACACTCTTCCGGTAAGTCCCTGCACGGGCCGGATTATGTCTGCCGTCAGAACTCGAGAGGCATAGCTTGTAGAGTTCTGACTGGTAGCGCCAAGAGATTAGGTTGCCCCGGGGAAGGGCGTGTCTCGCCAAGCGCGAAGAACAAACCC
Organism: Phytophthora palmivora; assembly: GCA_008079305.1. Taxonomy (NCBI): domain Eukaryota; phylum Oomycota; class Peronosporomycetes; order Peronosporales; family Peronosporaceae; genus Phytophthora; species Phytophthora palmivora. The sequence continues at coordinate 16,539 of VOQZ01000419.1, read as the reverse complement.
CGCCGAGCTCGGCGGGTCGGTATACCGTACAGCCCGGGTACCGTTACTCTTTCAGCCGAGTAGCCTTTGCCTCGGCGACCCGTAAAAGCGCTAACGCGCCGTCGTCCATCCTTTGGTGGAGGGCACGGGATTACGTATTATTGGCTGGCTTGGTTGGTTGGTACTCGGCGGAAGCGAGACACCAGCTGTCCCGGAAGGGCCGAACCGCTAGGGGACAACCCAGCGCAGGCCAACAAACGCCGACCTAACTCGGCGATTGTTGTGGTTGCGTTATATTAACCCACATCTGACGGATTTGTGCGTTCTGCAACACCACACTTACCTTAACCGAAGGTAAGGCTCGAGCCCAAGCTGCGAAAGCAGCTTCTCCAAAACGGGCTGGTGAGGGTGCTGCTGCTGCTAAGAAGCGCGCAGCCCCTGGCTCTCCTACGTCAGAGCCTTCAATCGCAAAGGGATTCCGATCGACTCATCAGACGACAAGGAAGAGGAGGGGGCTGTCTCCGAGCCCCAAGAGAACTCCAATGATCTCGATGAGCAGCAGGAGCGCTATCAAGCTGCTCAACTGCAAGGCACTCCTGTACCCCCCACGCTGGTGTATCCCCATGGATACTACCCACCGGATGCGGGGTCTGGATCTCCCATGTTCTTGGAGCACCTTGAGGCCCCTCGTGGTCTAAACCATGGGCGCACTTTGCGTGGCGCCTATGAGCGCGCCTTGGTTCAAGATGAACCACTCTTTGTCAACGACATTGAGGCCGCTAGGTGTGTGCTGCTTGCACCACACCGAATTCCTCTTAAGGAATTCACAAGTATCCGGAAGAAACCGGAAGAGCGTGGTGGGCTCTCTTCCCCGTGTGGGGCTACCCTTGGGTACAGCCCGAGAACACCACTACCCAGACCCAGGCAGAAGACCTGTTCTGGAGATGGGTTTCTCTGAAGAACTTTACAGTTCAGGAGTTAAAAGAACTCCGAGAGGATCGTCTGCTGTCCTATGTGTTGGACCAGTGAGATCTTCGCATTGAGTTTGCCCACTTAATCGCTAAGCGGCAACTCCACTCCGTCATGGAGGGTCTTAGACAGCAGTCTAAGTCCAGCTCAAGACGAGCGTGGGTACGGTTCCGTCAATCCAGGGACCGTACACCGTAAGGCGGCTAAGAAGCCGCGGACTACTTACGCCCCGGCTGTAGCAGATCCCAAATCTCAACAGCCTTCGGGCAGTCAACCCGGAGCCGGTCTTCCGGCTCCCACGAGTTCTGTGACGAGGAGTATCCCCGCCACTTCACAAGCAGCTGGCGCTTCCCAGAGCGCCGCCGCTCCTGGACGACCCGCTCCACATGGTAGTGGAGCTCGCCGTTCCGATCAAAGAGGGCAGGAGGAGCTCTCGCACGCGTTTGAGTACGAGGCTCCTTCTCAGCCGTATCCTTCTGGACCCTCAACTTCGGGTCGGGACTCTGTGGGGTCCCTGTTAAGCGACGAGGTCCGTCAGCTTCGAGATCGCGTTTATGCGATCGAGATAGCCCTTGGGCTTGGACCTGGTGGTCAGGCTGCCTCTCAGGCTGGCAAGCCAGGGGCCCTTGAGGTCCTTCGTCGAGATTTGGACGCTCTTGGTCGTGAGACTCATGAGCTCCATGGGCGCGTTGACCGCCGAGCTCCGGCTGCTGCTTTGAAGGAGCTCCGTCGAGGCTTAGACGTTCTAAGCCATGAGGTGCATGGTCGGATGCCCTCTTATGAGCCGCAGGGGTACTCGTACCACTCGGCTTATGGGTATAGTTCTTACCCAAGTTCTTCCCACTCGGTACCGTCATACCCTTCGTATGACTCGCGTGGGTACCAGTCTGTTTATCATTCACAGACTCCGACACCGGCAACTCCGGTTGTCCAGAGGACTCAGTCTCGTTTCGAGGAGGTGAGTTCTTACCTTTGTGGTGTAGCGGGATAAGCAAAATCTGCGAGATCGCTAGATCCAACTTCCCACCAATGCCCGGACACCGACTAACGAAGGGGGCCCTCCGATGATCCGTGATCTGCTGAACTTGCTCACCTTGTGTACCCGTCGGTTGGGCTGGATCTCCCTCTCTTGGTGACTGCTAAGTTGCTCGATCTGTGTTGGTTGAACGTCTTGGCGTGACGTTGGGGTCGTAGAGTAGCGTGGGAGTCTTCACACCACTCGCCAGTAGTAGATCCGGAGTCCAAGCGATTAGATCAAGCTTGGATCCGGCGGCCTAGATCTGGATCCGGCCTTGTAGTAATTCCTTTAGTGTTGATTCCCTTTACACGGGGTCCTTTGACTGCTTGGCGCTTCCTATAGCGCGATCTTGATCGTTGAGAAACCGAAGATCTACCGGCTAAGCAATTAATACCGGGATCTTGGATCTGCACTTAGGGTAAGATACTAGGAGGTTGGATCTAGCCAATATATTATCTAGATATTATCAACCACCCTAGATCTATACACCTAAATCGCTATTAATACCGTAGGGCCAATGTAGTTCCCGTTTCCAGGCGCGAAGCGAAGCACTTGTGTCGTACGATGCAAATTCGGTTCTGATTTAATGTTAAGACCTATCCCATCCTGTATCCTATCCTTAACGACACATCGACTGATTACGCTATCCTGATTCTTGTCCCTTCTTGTCCTCACCATCATAGCAGTTGACATCTTTGCAGATCACCCTGGATCTGAACCATAAACATTGGATCACTAGTCGCAATGTTGTGATCTGGACTTCTCCTTTCTCCAATATCGTAACCATCCCTCGTAATATCCAGATCACACGTCTCCCGAGTCAGATCATGCCTTAATAAGCCAGATCATGCTGATCCAATTCCAGATCGTATCGATCTCCTCGATCTCCTTGATCTGGGGTTTCCATGTATGATCCAGTGATAATACTTCGTGATAATCGTAATCATACCGTACCCACGCTTAATCCATGATTGTTAATCCCCAATAATCATCCAGCTTTACCGTAATATATCTTGATCCTGGATCACTCTGATCCGCCTATGGATCTAGGTCCACAAGCCTTGATCCAAGTTCCCTGAATGGACCCGCATATGCGAACCGATCTGGTCTTCACGGATATAGATTATAGCCTAGATCTGGACATCTAGGCTTAGATCGCCAGTTTCCACAGTGTATATAGACATACTGTCGCACCCATATTACAATCATGCCAGTCCCACATCGTCCATATCCATATGTGATCTTCCCAGCTCTTCGGATCTGGGTATGTATGTAGATCGTACGCCAATCCATCTATCACGTCCCACCCAAGGCACCATTAATCTCCACCCATCTTATCCATCAACTGGATCCATCACCAGATACATCCACATCAGCTCGTCATCTACTCCAATCACATCACGTCAGGTCCGATCACGTTTAAATCGGATCTTTCCTGGATATTCCCATGCCAAATCTTTCAAATCCACTTCACCACAGCCGCCTCCTGGTCGTCAGTTGTAGTTGCACAACAACTTCACTGCGTCCATTCTTCAAATCACCCTGCCAAGCTCAAGTCTCTCCACTCCTTCACCTCTGCTTCAACTATGTCGGATCACGGCCACGATGGATCTCAACACGGATCTGGCCATCTCGATCCTCCTTCGCCCAGATCAGAGATCGGTGGACCCACTGGGGGCACACCCGAGGATCTCCGTCGATCTGTGGTCGCTTTACGTCGCCGGGTGTTGCGTTTGAGCGACGATCTACGGCTAGCCACCCGCCGGGCCGATGAGGCCGTGGATCGGAATCACGAGCACGTCTGCTCCCTCGAGTCGCTGGAAATGATGTGCGCCACTCAAGGTCGGGAGATCGGGCGCTATCGGGCTGAGGTTCACCGCCTCCGAGAGGAGCGCGATGCCCTCCAATCTTCCCTAGAGTCCGATCGCATTATCGGTCTGGAGCGGCCGCAGCCTGCACCCGAGATCTCGGCTCTAGAGGCCCAGATCGTCGATCTCAACCGGGATCTTGATCGTCGATCAGATGAGATCCGTCATCTGGAAGCACACATCGATGATCTGAGCCAAGATCGAGGTCATCTGGAGTCCACCATCCACCATCTCACCTCCGAGATGACGCATGCCGGTGGAGAGATCTTGGATCTTCAACAGGCCAACTATGATCTGGATCGGAGTCGGGAGGATGCGGAGTCCACATTATCAGCGACGGAGGAGAGCTTGCGCCGGACTCGATCTGAGCTGGATCGGGTCAAGGCAGAACTGCTTCTATCTCGTTCCGATCGCGCGGATCGCGGGTCTTCGGGTCCTGATCCGCAATCTTCACAGGCGGATCTTCCATCCAGGGGCCCCACCCAAGCCGATCTTGATCAACTCACTCGAGAGCGCGACTCTCTACAAGATCAGATCCGTGCGCGGGATGCCAAGATCTTATCAGCGCAGCGGACTCTGGGGTTATTACAGTCGGATCTGGCAGCCCACCGGGCCAGATCGGCTTCGGATACGACCCGGCTGCAGACGTTGGAGGGTGATTTAACCCGTGCGCGTCATGATGTGGAGGTAGCCCAGAAGGCTTATGCGGATCGGGAGCGTACCATCACTGAGAATCAGGCTCAGATCCGTACGCTTTCTCGAGATCTGGGCAAAGTGGTCCGTGAACGGGATGCCCTCCGTCATGAGTACACCGCTGCCTTCCAACGCCTCACATCCATCTCGGCTACAATCGGGGCGCCTCCTCCTCAGACCCAGTTACGTCTGGATCCAGGATCCGACACGGATCAGCCCGCGGGAGGGATCCCACGTTCTCCTTCTGCGGAGACTTCAGGCAGCGAAGATCAGGATGCTGACACTTCCAGATCTAAGCGATCTCGCAGCCGATCCACCTCACCCTCTCCATCGCGACCTCAGAAGAAGCGATCTGTCCCTCTCGAGGCGGAAAATGAGTCCATGGAAGAAGAGGACGCATCTGAGTTTGATCTGGGTGGGGAATCTGCTGAAGGGCGATCGCCTTCCCCAGATCAAGCCTCAACCCCGCCTCCCCAAGATGTCGAACGCAGTCGATCCTCAGGCGAGGTGATCGAGGTTGGATCTTGGTCCGATGAGGCATAGGAGGAGGACGAAGAGGAGGACGCTGAAGTGGTCGATGACCTCTATGAGGCTCAAACTTTGATGGCCATTTCCCAGTCCCGATCTGAGGCCCGCCGTCGAGATCATGCGTCTCCCCAACGTCGATCTGCAGCCGGATCCGGCGGATCTCCAGGTGGATCCGATGGATCGAACTCCGATGCGGGATCCGGAGATCAGGACAATGGACCCGGTCCTACAGGCGGATCTGGTCCGGCCAATCCGTCCCCTGGACGTCAGCCTCCTCGGATCATCTTCGTCCCTCAGGTTCCATTCCCCGAGGGTTGTTGTATTCCTGGTCGGCGGATTGTCCGCGTCATGGCTGCCGCCGACATCGATCCATGGATTGAGTCCCGGTTGGCAAATCAAACCTTGATTGCCATGACCGTGAACTTCTTATTCCCGATCCTGCCATTCCGGCCCGACTGGATCTTCCCTCATCGGCCGACGATCTACACATCTCCGACGGCCCCCGCCTTCTGTGGTCATTTGATCACAGAAGCCAACGTGAAGGCATTACAAGCGGCGGAGCCTTGGCGAGTGATCCGGAACACTCTGCCTCCGGTTTCCTTCGAGGCTGATGTTGGTGGCCGACTTGGGATCTTCGTCCGCCAATATCGCGATTTCGAAGCGTCGGAGCTGATCGCGTACTGGGAATCGACCCACAAGTTCCCGATCACTGCGGCCATGATCGCGCAATCGCCGTGGCTGGGATATTTCGCCAAACAGCGTAACAATCGGCGATCTCACGCGGGCAATAGGTGGAAGCGCATGTTGCTCACGCTGATCCAAGCCATGATCGAAGGTTGGTGTGATCTGGATCTGCTCCTAGATCCATTCTTCCTCCACTCCCCAAACGGACTGACGAAGTGGCTTGGTATCCCGGGATCGAAGCCAGACGTGCGAATCTGGCTGATCCTCAGCTTAATCGCCGGGAACCCGCCGATCTGCTGGAGGCGCTGGCGGAGGCCGACACAGCAGATCCCTGGCGCAACCACTATCGGGATCACACTGCAGATCACCCTGCGCGCCATCTCCCCCGTGTGGATCGCAATTCTTCGGTCTCCAAGTGGCGCAACCACCCACCAGTAGCTAGATCACAGTGATTAGTTCTCGTACGTGATTTGTCTCCTTTCATAACATCCTTCAATATATGTCCGGTGATCTTGACTTGTATGCTTCCCATTTACCTCGATCCACTCCCCTAGAGTCGTGACCGTCCTGGATCAGCTAGGATCCTTGGATCTCGAGACTTGATCTTCCATCCTCATCATATTCAATGTATATATGCATACCCATTCCACCGATCTACATCCCTCATGTAGATCCTTCACCCGACTTCACCACGACAACAACCAGCTTGTTGTCGTAGATTGCAACCTCACGATTCCTCGTGAGATTGCATCACACCGAATCGATTACGATTCGTGCGATCTCGCAAAAACTCATGTAGCAGAGCGCCACAATTAAGATCTGCTTCATCCACCCAAGTTGGATCATCATATCCTCGCCAGTGTACGAGGAATTCGCGGTGGATCCGTCCATATCTCGTTCTCCTTCCTGATCTCATATCTGTAATCTTCTCCACTTCATATTCATCAGGATCGCGATCTTGGATCCAGCTGTCCCCTGGTAATAGATCTTCGTCAAAATCCAGACGATCTTGACTTTCCACATTGAGTCGCATTAGTGGTCGATCTGGATACTCTTTCACGAGCTTCAACTTGTTCACGTGTACCATAGGAAAAATGTGATATCCAGATCCGGCAATCTCCAATTTCACCGCATGTTCGCCGACTTTCTCTACGATCCGGAATGGTCCGTGCCACAAGTGTGCTAACTTCTTAGCATATCCCTCTTTTACTCGATCTAGGTATAACCACACCCGTGATCCGACCTCGATCTGATGTGGGCGGATCTCCTGGTTGTGTAGATCCGCTCGATCCGAGATCGCCTCTCGCAGCCGTTGATTGACCTGTTCCCGAACCTGCTGATAGTACCGCTGGATCTGATACCTCCATCGCCTTGGATTCCGATCATATCTTCGTGTACTCCCCACCGGGATCACCGCTTCCAAGGTGGATCTAGGATCCCACCCATGTACCAGATAAAAAGGTGTTTCTCCTCGGATCCGATCATGTGCGGTGTTGATCGCAAAAGTAATCCTCTCTGCATACTCGTCCCAATCTCGTTGATCTAGATCCTGCACATACATCTTGATCGCCCGCGTTGTGGTCAGTACCATACGTTCTGCGGATCCGTTGGCTTGGGGCCGATATGCCATCGTTGCACGTTGACGTTGGCCCAAGATCTTGTTAAACGCTCGGAAAAAGTCGGACATAAATCCTGGTTCACGATCATGCCTAATCGCTTCGCTGGCTCCAAATCGTCGGAAGACACATTCCTCATATGATTCGGCGACGGTCTGGGCAGTTCTTGATGAGCTAGCCTTCGCGATCACATATCCAGAGAATAGATCTTCGAAGATCAACAACTCCGTATTCCCTTTATGCGATCTGGGTAAGGGGATGTGATCCATAGCTATGATCTGGAAAGGATATGTTGCCTGAAGGTTGCCCGGCGACTCTCCTTGGATCCGAGGTTTACTCTTACCAGTCTCACAATCCACACATTCACCCACGTATCTTTGGACACTCTTATACAGACCTCTCCAATGGAAGTGATCTCGGATCCGCTGATAAGTCCGACCGATCCCTTGGTGCCCACCTTCCAAGCTCACATGATAATGATGTAGTATGTCCTGGTGTAGAGTTTCCGGGATCACTAGTCGCATCAGCTTATCTCGATCTGCATCCGTCGGTCTCGTAGAAGGGCAATAGAACAGTAGATCGTGGTGATCCAGGTCATAATCGGCCGCTAGATTAGCATATGATTTGGCTTCTTGCTGAGTCAGATCTTGTAGATCTCCATTAAGATATTTCTTCAATCCAGAGATCCACGCCTCCTCGTCTTGGGCTTGTCGGATCCGATCGATCCTAAGATCTCGAACTATTTCCTCCCGTAATGATCGCGGATCCGAAGTCGTCCGCGTCGTAGATCGCGAGCCTGATCGTGTCACTACCGCCGTGGTCTGGGCTGCCTGATCCGTCCTCTTGACTACCAATACCTCGTCCAATCTATTCAGCGTGATCAGATCCTGCTTATCCTCATCTGACTCAATCTCCACTCCACCTTGTCGTTGCAGTGCTGCACTAGCCAAACTGTCCGCGCTGCCGTTCCAATCTCTTTTCACATGCACCAGTTCGTGATCTGACCAGTCTCTCAGACGATCTAAAGCCCTTTGCTTGAGTAGAGTCAGACCGGGTGTCTTACACTCGATCTCACCCCTGACCTGCCGGATCACCAGATTAGAGTCACCACAGAACACCACTCGTTTGCGATCCACGGTACTTAACAGATCCAGACCTAGTAACAGCCCATGATATTCAGCCTCGTTGACGGTAAGGTCTTCCGCATAGGCCGATCTGGCCTGGATCACCGTCCATTCAGGCAACTTCCACAAGATCGCACTATATGCGCCACCTCCACGCTTCACGCGGGCTGATCCATCGAAACTGACAACATACAGCTCTTCTTCTGCTTGGATCACAGGGATTGGAGCTTGGATCTTCCGTCGTGGCTCTTTCTTGGGCGAGATCTGGATCAAAGCTTCGTCCACCCTGGATCTGGGCGTGATACTAGCCGCAATTACCCCTAGGATCTCTTCTTCTCCTTTAACGCATTTCACAATCTCTAATGTCCACGGTGATAACAGTGACGCCCATTGGCCTAATCGCCCTTGTAATCCGGTTGATCTAAACAGCCAGGCCAACGTGGAGTGTCTAGTCAACACCCGGATCCGGCGTCCCACCAACATGTTATATCCGAGATCCAGGATCCTTAGCAACGCCAACACTTCTTTCTCCACGGGGCTGTAATTCAACTCGTTCGACTTCAACGTCCGGCTCACGAAGGTGATCGGATAGTAGATCTGGTCGTACTCTTGCACGAGAGCTGCCGAGATCGCCCAATCACTTGCATATACGATCACCACAGCCTCCCGATCTGTATCAAAATGACGTAGGATCGGGGTGGATGCGATCTTCGATTTGAGTGTCTCGAAGGCCCGATGAGCACGGATCCATCGTGGATCAACCCTGTCTACCTCCAGTTCTTCTGGATCGAACGTCTCCGTGGACTTTAATGTCAGACCCGATCCTGGATCTTCCTTCAGATCCAGTTGATCTAACTCCGTACGTTCCATACTTCGCTTGATCTGGATCCGCACATCATCCTTGGACATTACGGCGAAATCGACCTCCCTCAACTCGTACAGCACGGCTGCGTAGATAGCGTAGTCTTCAATAAACCGACTGTAATAATTCAAGCTGCCCAGAAAAGATTGCATCGATCTCAACGATCCAGGGAACGCTAAATCCGTTAATGCCTCTGGATCCTTGGGATTCGCCTCCAGTCCATCTTTCGAAACTCGATGACCGAGATATTCCACTTTACTCATACCCCAGAAACTCTTCACCACACTGATCGACAAATTCCATCTATCGCACGCCTCCAGTAGGGCGTCCACTCGATCGCATAGCTGATCCCAACTATCCGCTGGTATAAGGATGTCATCGATATACGATCTGCGTCCGATCACTGATGGCTTGTCCGGATCATCGGCTTCTCCCACTTCAAACACATCCATAGATCTTGGATCCGATCCAGGAGGCGGGATCCTGAAGAAGGGTATGGATCTTGGACGAAGAGAAGTGAAGGGAGAGTCACCACTCGGAGCTTGACCGGAGCGAGGACAGTAGACCACTTGAGCGGAAGAAGGAAGATTCGAAAGTGATTGATTGAGGTCTTTAGCTCGCAAGACTACTTGCTATCTCTAGACCTACCGGATACACACTACTTGATTCTTTTCTGGATACTGAGTTACTACAGCCAATCAGAGAGCGCCACGTCGCTTTCCCATCTTGTACCTACAATCTTGTACCTACATGTAGCGTAATCGACGGTGGCGTAATCACTGATGGCGTAATCAACGTGGGATCGCATTGGACCGGTTCGGGTTAACCGGTTCACGGTCAATAACCGTTATCAAACCGGTTACCCTCAATACGCCCTCTCAATGCGAAGTCCCATGAATACCGAGAGCAGCCGTCAGATCCATGTGGCGAGGTCCCGGGAGCGCTTTCGTCATGATGTCCGCCAGCATCACAGAAGTCTCGCAATACTCGAGCTTCACTTCACTACGCTTGACCTCGTCGCGGATATGATGGTACTTGATGTCGATGTGCTTGGCGCGACCGTGGTTCACTGGGTTCTTGGTCATCTTGATGCACGACTGATTGTCTTCGCGGATCTTGAGCTCGGGTCCAGTCTCGTTAGCGGCCACCAAAATCTCGCACAGCAGGCGATGAATCCACTTGCCTTCTTGGATCGCCAGACTGAGCGCAATGTATTCCGCCTCGCTCGTAGACAGCGAAACACTTGACTGTTTCTTGCTTCCCCAGCTCACTGGTGCACCCATCAGCATGAACGTGTAGCCTGAAGTCGACTTGCGGTCCGCGAGGTCACCAGCCCAGTCCGCGTCCGAATATCCACGAAAGTCGACCTTGTCACCCGGCCTGAAACAGATTCCATGCGACTTGGTGCCTTGCAGGTAGCGAAAGATGCGCTTGACCGCAACCCAGTGTTCTTCTTGGGGTTTATCCATGAAGCGCGACACATACCCAACTGCAAACGCAATGTCTGGGCGAGTGGCAGTCATCAAGTGCATGAGAGCACCAACTGCTTCGCGAAACGGAGCATTCACCTTGGTCGCTGCGTCGCTTGGAACAAGTCGAGTACTCATGTCCACCGGACTCACCACAGCCTTGCACTCATCCATACCGAAGCGTTTCAGGATGTCGTCCACGTAGCGTCGTTGGCACATCGTCACGCTGCCGTCCGGACCATCCACCAACTCAATCCCCAACACGAACGCACACTTGCCGCTGTCGGTCATCTCGAATCGTGTCTTAAGGTCACTCTTGGTGCGTGCTATCAGCTCGGCTGAACTTCCGGTCACCAACACGTCGTCCACGTAGACCAGCACGAGCACACAGTGGCCATCGACAACCTTGATGTAGAGACGGGTCGAAGGCAGAAACTTGAAAGCCGATAGAGCACACGAACTCGTCAAAGGTCTCGTTCCATACGCGCGAAGCTTGCTTGAGACCGTAGATGGCCTTCACCAATTCCAGGCAGTCGAAATCGCCATCTAGCTCGACGCCTTCTGGAACCACGCAGAACATTAGTTCCTTCATCACACCGTACAGGAATGCGGTCACCACGTCCAGTAGATCGAGGGGCCAACCGAAGTACTTGGCTAGAGCGATCACCATGCGCAGTGTCACGTACTTGACCACGGGTGAGAACGTCTCGGTGTAGTCGATGCCATACTTCTGCTTGAAACCCTTGGCCACGAGGCGCGCCTTGTACTTCTCGATGGATCCGTCCGCTTTGCGCTTGATCTTGAACACCCACTTGGTGCCAATGGCGCGTTGTCCGTTGGGCAACTTGGCAGCACGAAACACACCACGAAGTCGCATCGACTTGAGCTCGGCACGAATTGCCTTACGCCAGTGCACTTGGTCCGGACCATTTACCGCTTCTTGGAATGTCGATGGCTCCGATAAATCCACAGTTGCTTCGACTGCGTTAGCGCTTGCACGCCAAAACACAGAGGGTGTCGACTCGTCATCTTGGTCGCCAGAGTTTTCTTCTTCGTCAGGGTTCACTCGGCTCGGCGCACTTGCTTCCTCTAGTCCAACTCGGTGGCGGACAGTCCGAGGCCTTCTTCTAACGTCATCTTCGTCACTTGAACGATTCTTGCGCTTCCCCGCCTGCTTGTAGTCCGTTTGCGGAGGGCCATTATCATCGATGTCGAGGGAGGCGAAGTCCAGCGCAGTATCATCGACATCTTCGTCGGAAATCGGCTGTGCAAGTCCAAAGGTCGATTCATCGAAGTTGACATCGCGACTGATTACCACCTTCCCCGCCTCGATGTCATAAACTCGATACGCCTTCGACACTTCTTCATAACCCAGGAAAATACCTTCACGAGCCTTGGGGTCCCACTTGAGTCGCTTCTCTCTTGGCGTCAAAATGAACGTCCGGCAGCCGAAGATCCGCATGTGCTTCACACTCGGCTTGGACTTGTACACGATCTCGAACGGAGTTTTGTCCGGCGACTTCGGAGACGGCAGACGATTCTTGATGTAGATGGCCGTCATCGCCGCCTCAGCCCAGAAACACTTGTCCAAGCCAGCGTAGTGGAGCATGCTGCGGCCAATAGTCACGATTGTTCGGTTGGCGCGCTCAGCAGTCGCGTTGGTCTGGTGCGCATACCGAACCGTAGGTTGGACTTCGATGCCGTGATCTTCGTAGAAAGCCTTGAGCGAGTTGGTCGCGAACCCCTTGGCTCCGTCATGCCGCACGAATTTACCTTGGCATCGAATTGCCTCTCCACCTTGGTGATGAACTTGCGCAGACAGCCTTCACTCTCCGACTTGGCACGCAGACAGAATCCCGACATGCAGCTACTTGCTTCATCCGTGATGAGCAGTAAGTAACGGCTGCCACCCAGCGACTCTTCCTCCATGGGTCCACAAATGTCAAAGTGGAGGAACTCGAATGGCTTGTACTTGGTTTGTTCGGGTTGCTCGGGAATGGTTTTTGGACCATCTTCCCTTGTTGGCAACCGCGACACATACTTGATCCACTCGACTTCGAGGGTACCTTCGCGTCCTTGATCATGTTGTTGTTGGCCATCTTGCGAAGTACCTCAACCGGAGCGTGACCCATTCGCGCGTGTAAGTCGACAGTCTTTCCTCCTGTCACCGCATTCGCCGATCGCTGAGGCGTGTGAAGCCAGTAGAGTCCGTCCACGAGATCCGCCGTTGCCACGACTTGCTTCGAGCCCTTGCGCGCAACGTGCATCTTGTTGCCGTCGAACACCACTTGAAACTTGCCACTCTTGTTGATCTGTGGCACTGACAGCAGATTCTTGCTCATGCTCGGCACATACAGCGCGTCCTTGATCTCGATGTCATGCTCGTCGCCGTTGGGTAGAACCACTCGTTGCACGATGGTCCCCACACCCTTGATCGCGGCCTTGTTGCCGTCAGCCACCGAAAGTTCACCTTCATCTTGCTCATTCAGCATGGTGAACTTGGCCTTGTCGTTGCAGATGTGGTGCGTTGCGCCGCTGTCGACCGCCCACATCCCGGACACATTCTTGCCCGTCGAAATTCCACACTCCAGAGAAACTGCAAATGCCACTCGATCGTAGTCGTAGTCGTAGTCATAGCCGTCACTGCCGTTTCTCCATTGGATGTTGTTGGCCCCGCGTCCACGGCCATTGTTGTTGCCGCCGCGTCTTGGGCCCCGATTCTCATCCTTCTGCTTGGTCCAGCACTTTTCAATCACGTGCCCCAATTTCCCACAGTACGTGCATTGACGAGATTCGCGGTCGGTGTTGAACGCCTTGGCCGCGTTCTCCATCTTCACCGTCGCCGTCTTATCGCCTTGCCTCTTGATATGCTCGTTCGTGAGCACCTTTACAACGTCTTGCGATCGCAACTCTGCGTTGCTCATCTCCAAGTTTAGCACGACGTTCTCGTAGCTCTTGGGGAGACTGCGCAGCAAACAGATCGCCACGTCCTCGTCCTCCATCTTGGCGCCGATGCTGCTGAGCTTGGCGCTGATGTTGAGAACTTCATTGCAATGATGAAGCACATTGCCGCCTTCCGCCATCTCCATGCTGAAGAGCTGTCGCTTCAGGTAGATGCGACCAGCCTTCTGCGATCCTCCGTACAGCGTCCTCAGGCGCGACCACGCCACCCACGCTTCCTCGCAGTTGTCCACCACGTGATGGTAGTCCGCGTCCATGTGGAGCAGCATCAGTCCGAACGCGATGTTGCTCGACTTGACGTAGTCGTCCTTGGCCCGAGTGTCCGCGAAGGTCGGAGTCGTCTCACGGTTCACGACATGCCACACCGACTTGGTCAGGAACACGCCACGCATGTAGCGGTTCCACGTCGCGTAATTGTCGCCGTTGAATTTGTCGATGGAGACCTTGGTGGAGACGTCTTGGGCAGAGGACATGGTGCTTGGGCTCATAACCTGAAGAAGGGTATGGATCTTGGACGAAGAGAAGTGAAGGGAGAGTCACCACTCGGAGCTTGACCGGAGCGAGGACAGTAGACCACTTGAGCGGAAGAAGGAAGATTCGAAAGTGATTGATTGAGGTCTTTAGCTCGCAAGACTACTTGCTATCTCTAGACCTACCGGATACACACTACTTGATTCTTTTCTGGATACTGAGTTACTACAGCCAATCAGAGAGCGCCATGTCGCTTCCCCATCTTGTACCTACAATCTTGTACCTACATGTAGCGTAATCGACGGTGGCGTAATCACTGATGGCGTAATCAACGTGGGATCGCATTGGACCGGTTCGGGTTAACCGGTTCACGGTCAATAACCGTTATCAAACCGGTTACCCTCAATAGATCCGGGTAAATCCATACAGGGCGTTGTCGATCAGACGTTGGTAGATCTGTGGCGCATTCTTCAGCCGAACGGCATACGATTCCATTCGAATAGCCCAAATGGGGTAATGAAAGCTGAGATCGCTCGAGCTCGATCTGTCATAGTCACCACCCAGAATCCACTGGCCATATCCAAGGAGCAATACCACAAGACTTTATCCAGATCTTCCAGAAGATCATTGATCAGGGGCATAGGATAGACCATCAGTTGGGTGAGGCTATTGACCAGACGGTAATCAATACACAGCCTAATGTCCACCCCATTCTTCTTCACGATCACCACGACCGGTGAGGCCCAGGGTGATCTGGAATAGCTGATCATCTTAGCTGATAATAATCCCTTAATCAGTTCCGATAACTTCTCGCGAAATCGAGGGGCGATCTTCCTCACTCTTTGGGCGATTGGTCTAGCATCTCCCACATCGATATCACAGACTACACCTCTCGCGGCTGGTGGCAGAGCGTTCCCCTTCCCGATGAGAAGATGTCGATATTTCCAGATCTTCTGACGTAATCGTTCGATCTCCGCAGTGGTCTGGATCCCCGGATCTCCAACCTGGATATCCTCCATCTTCACTTCATCCGTGGTAGAGTTGATTTCTGGGAGGATCGCCATCTCTTGATCTACTTCTCCGCATACAGATCGTTACCTTCATGATAATGTACCTCCGGATCCGGCTCCGGATCGGGAGAATTACTCTGATTCTCCAGCGACGCCTCCTGTATCGGGCCGATAACCGTCCGGGTAGATATCTCTCAGCTGATCCTCCGATCACTGGATCCAAATCATCCGCCTTTACCTGACCCATATTTTGTTTGTCACCTCGGTCTACTGGTTGGATCGGGGTCCGATCCGGCGGATCCATCCCGTTGATGGTTGATCTTCGGTCGTCAATGCTGGTTTTACCTGTATCTGCGAGATCTCAGGTCGTTTCAGGATAGCACGAGGTGCGGGGTAGGAAGGTCGATCTACCATCGGCTCTGTGGATTCCATCAAGATCTCATCATGCTCAGATCCTCCTTCCACCGTGGCTTCTAGAGCTAGATTTTGTCATTCCATATACCGACGTGATCCCACTGAGACAAATCCTGGCATCGGGGGATATGATCACCCGATAGCCAGATCCCGATCCTTACATCTTCTTGCAATATGATTGCCTTATCACTTACGTTGGTGATCTGCAAGTATCGTCTCCTTCCGAGGCCTTTCACCACCGTAGGTACCCAACGATCCCCCGGGTGACCCAGAACTTCTCGTGATCTGACATCCGGAGATGTAGTGAAGCTCCACTGATTGCCCGATCTCGATCTGGATATGTTCTCCTACGGTTACCAGCCGGGCCTTGTCGCTATAGAGCTGTCGACGCCCACTAAGCTGGATCCGCACTTCATCAGGTAAGCTTATAGATCCGTAGGCTAGATCCAGTCGGATCCCCTCCGGTACCATGAAATCCATACCCAGGATGGCATCTTGGCCTGCTAGATCTCCAACCCAAATATCGAAAAAGTAAACCAGCGACCCGGCCATAGTGATCTTGATCCGGGTTCTCCCTTTTGTCCTGTAAACACTTTCGCCAATCCAACGCAATCTTGGATCTGGCTCGTATCGATATAGCACCCAACCTTACGAGCAAAGGCCGTATCCACTATGGACACTTCAGCGCCTGTATCTAAGAGCAAAGCCTTTCTCATTGTTGATCTTACCAGCGATCTTGGCTTGTCGGAACCATTCCCGGGGCATAGGTTTCCAATATCCCCGAGATTCTCCTGGCAGAGAGTCCATAACTTCGGATCTTCGGATCTCCTTGATCTGACTTGGCTTTCTGGATCACTGGCGTATCCTCTTGAT
>VOQZ01000418.1:0-48202 GCA_008079305.1 Phytophthora palmivora | reverse complement strand
GCGAAATCGACCTCTCTCAATCGTACAGCACGGCCGCGTAGATAGCATAGTCTTCGATAAATCGACTGTAATAGTTCAAGCTGCCCAGAAAGATTGCATCGATCCAGCGATCCAGGAAATGCTAGATCCGTTAATGCCTCTAGATCCTTAGGATTCGCCTCCAGTCCATCTTTCGAAACGCGATGGCCCAGATATTCCACGTTATTCATACCCCAGAAACTCTTCACCACACTGATCGACAGATTCCACTTATCGCACGCCTCCAGTAGGGCGTCCACTCGATTACATAATGATCCCAACTATCCGCTGGTATAAGGATATCATCGATATACGATCTACGTCCGATCACTGATGGCTTATCCGGATCTTCGGCTTCTCCCACTTCAAACACATCTGTGGATCTTGGATCCGATCCGGGAGGAGGGATCCGAGTAAATCCATATAGGGCGTTGTCGATCAGACGTTGGTAGATCTGCGTGCATTCTTCAAGCCAAACGGCATACGATTCCATTCGAATAGCCCAAATGGGGTAATGAAAGCCGAGATCGCTCGTGCTCGATCTGTCATAGTCACCACCAGAATCCACTGGCCATATCCAAGGAGCAATACCACAGAACTTTATCCAGATCTTCTAGAAGATCGTTGATCAGGGGCATAGGGTAGACCATCAGTTGAGTAAGACTATTGACCAGACGGTAATCAATACACAGCCTGATATCTACCCCATTCTTCTTCACGATCACCACGATCGGTGAGGCCCAGGGTGATCTGGAATAGCCGATCATCTTAGCTGATAATAACCCTTTGATCAGCTCTGATAACTTCTCGCGGAATCGAGGAGCGATCTTCCTCACTCGTTGGGCGATTGGCTTAGCGTCTCCCACATCGATATCACACACCACACCCCTTGCGGCCGGTGGTAGAGCATTTCCCTTTCCGATGAGAAGATGTCGATATTTCCAGATCCTCTGACGTAATTGTTCGATCTCCGCCGTAGTCTGGATCCCTGGATCTCCAACTTGGATATCCTCAATCTTCACCTCGTCTGTGGTGGGGTTAATTTCCGGGAGGATCGCCATCTCTTGATCCACGTCCTCCGCATACAGATCATTACCTTCGTGGTAATGTACCTCCGATCCGGCTCCTGATCGGGGAATTTTTTCGATCCTCTGAGGGCGCCTCCTGTATCGGGATAGATAACTGTTCGGGTGGACCTCTTTCAGCTGATCCTCCGGTCACTGGATCCAAATCATCCGCCTTTACCTGATCCACATTTTGGTTTATCACCTCGGTCTCTACTGGTTGGATCGGAGTTCGATCCTGCGGATCTAGTCCTGCTGATGTTTGATCTTCGGTCGTCAACACTGGTTTTACCTGTATATGCGAGATCTCGGGTCGTTTCAGGATGCCACGAGGTGTTGGGTAGGAGGGTCGATCCACCATCGGCTCTGCGGATTCCATCAAGATCTCATCATGCTCGGATCTTCCATCCACCGTGGCTTCCAGGGCAAGATTTTGCCATTCCATATACCGACGTGACCCCACCGAGACAAATCCTGGCATCCGGGGAATGTGATCACCCGATAGCCAGATCCCAACTCTCACATCTTCTTGCAATATGATCGCCTTATCGCTCACGTTGGTGATCTGCAGATACCGTCTCTTCCCGAGGCCTTTTACCACCGTGGGTACCCAACGATCTCCCCGGGTGACCCAGAACTTCTCGTGATCTGACATCCGGAGATGTAACCGAAGTTCCACTGATTGTCCGATCTCGATCTGGATATGTTCTCCTACAGTTACCAGCCTGGCCTTGTCGCTGTAAAGCTGCCGACGCCCACTAAGCTGGATCCGCACCTCATCAGGTAAACTTATAGATCCATAGGCCAGATCCAATCGGATCCCCGCCGGTACCATGAAATCCATACCCAGGATGGCATCTTGACCTGCCAGATCTCCAACCCAAATATCGAAAAAGTAAACCAGCGATCCAGCCATAGTGATCTTGATCCGGGTTCTTCCTTCTGTCCTGTAAACACTTTCGCCAATCCCAACGCAATCTTGGATCTGGCTCGTATCGATATAGCACCCAACCTTACGAGCAAAGGCCGTATCCACTATGGATACTTCGGCGCCTGTATCTAAGAGCAAGATCCCTCTCTCATTGTTGATCTTACCAGCGATCTTGGCTTGTCGGAACCATTTTCCCGGGGCATAGTGTTTCCAATATCCCCGAGATTCTCCTGGCAAGAGATCCATAACTTCGGATCTTCGGATCTCCTTGATCTGACTTGGCTTTTGAATCACTGGTATATCCTCCTGATCTGTGGGCTGGAACCACAGATCTGGATCCTGTTGCTTCCAATAACCCCTTTTCTCTCCTGGGTGGAGATCCACCATCATGGTCACTTCGGATCTGGAGTAATCGTCCGCCTGGCGGACACTTGAGATTGCGACAGCACGGTTTCCATTCAGATCACATGTATTATCGCGTAGATCTGGGATCCTATTACCCTGATCTACCGATCTCTTGTTCACAAATGCATAGATGCAATATCTAGAGCGCTCGGCTCGTACCGGATTCCAACCCGGCGAGCGTCCTAGTTTAACATCTTCTCTGCAGATTCCGGAAGCATACCTGCATGTTTGGCTGGGTTGAACATTGGCGGATCTGGTTGTAGAACTCTTCCATAGGACATTTTCCCATATCATGTAATTCCCCGCACCCCCGCACACAAAGAGGCAGTGATCCGCCGGATGTCCTCGCTTGCCACACTTATGACAAGTAAGGCGTCTCCAGCATCCTAGATCTGAATGCTTCCTGGATCCACAATGCGAGCAACGGTTCCGGTCGGATCCGCCACTCTGGATCCGGGATCTGTGATCTGGTGGGGCCTGATCCGTCGACTTGTGGGTGATTGGTACTTGCTCGACCTTCTCCATACCAGATTCCACTTTTGGAGTGACATCCTGCTCGGCTGCCAGGTAGATCCGCCGATGATTGTCTCCATCCGAGTCAGATCCATCCGATCCGTCGGATCCGGACTCAGATTCAGATTCCATGGCCCGGATCTGCACCGCGCGGACGTGTTTTGTCGTAGCTGCAGGTGCTGGATTAGTTGCCTTCTGCCGGTACTTGCTAGATCCGAACGCGGCTTTCTTCTGTCTGCTCTTTGCACGTTCACGGGCTCGTAGCACTTCTTCAAGATCATCCGCGTCGGATAGTCGTAGCAGAGTCAGCCTGTCAGCTAAATCTTGATCCTCCAAAGTTTCGATATAGTGATCCACATGTTCGCGTCGATCTTTCGCATTACCATCCTTGATCTTCAACTTTGCGCGTAATCCGGCGACATTCAGACGGTAAAGATAATCGAGGGGAGATTCTTCTGGTCGACGTCGAGCGTGATAGTATTGTCTAGCCACTGATACCCCCAATCCGCAGTACTGGATTTGGAAAGCTCTAAGCAGATCCGACCATTTATTACGGGTGGATCTGCTTAGTTGCCGATACCAATTCTTGGCGGATCCAGCCAATAGATCCGCAAAGGTCAAACATTTTTCTTCATCAGAGGCTTGATCTCGCATGAACGCCGATTTCACTCTGCCAATCCACGCTCTGGCTCGGTCTTCGTCTTGATCCTTCCCCGTGAACTCCTTGAGATCTGAGATCGCAGAGATCCGGACTCTCTGGATCATGGTTGATCCGGCTGATCCGGTCGTAGCGGTCGCGACCGTTGCTCGAGCGGCCGTGGGGAAGTCGATATCGTCTGGATCGTACTCCCATCGAGATGTGCTACGTTCAGATCTCACAGATTCCATATCTACATCTTGTGATCCTGGATCCTGAATCTTCGTCGCTCCTTGATCCATGATCGGCCCTCGCTGTTCCGCCAGGAATCTACTCATGGCTGCTTCGAAATACTTCTGTAAGGTGCCTGATGAGGCATCGGACGTCGTGGCTGCTGTGATCTGGTCTTCGGAGGTCGGGATCGTCCTTGAGCGGCCGGATCTCGGCTGATTCCGACGTTGGATCTTGGATCTCGCCTCCAGCATTGAAGTACCGGAGGGTCCCAGAGACATTCGCTTTGGTTCCGATGAGAGATCTGATTCGTCCTCGGCAGCCGAGGCGTAATGCGATGAGGACGTTTGGCGATCCGTAACACTTGCCGGAGGTGATGGCACTGGATCTGTGATCTGGGGGATCTCGCCGACGAGGATCTTGAGCTTGGAGAATAGATCCTTGGTGGCAGTCTGGATCACCTTGAGATCTAGATCAAAGACATCATCCGCATCGAAAGCTCCCGTGGTCATTCCTGCTTCCTTCAACAGTCGTAATAAATCCTTGACTGCTTCTAATTTGTTGGCAGTCTTGATCGGAGCTGATACGGGTTCTCTTGGATCTCCGACCTGCTTCAGCCTCAGGATCCGCATCACAGGATCTCGGTCCAGGAACTCGCGAAGTTCTTTGTGGTAGAATAGATTCTCCAGATCTTCATCTGACCACCCTTGTCCTGATCTGGATCTAGGTTTAGATCCGATCGGATCTTCGTCGTCAATCTCTGGAGCCTTCATCTTCTTCCGCGTTACCTTCTTCTTCGGCTTCTTCTTATCGGATCTGGAGACTGGAAGATCCCTGGATGGATATGGTGAAGGATCGACTGGAGATCCGACCAATCTGTACGGCTCCACTTTCGCCTTCCCTTGTTTTGTTGACGGATCTCGACTTACGTCGAGATCCGTCGGGGTCCCCGTGGGGACCTGTGGAGGTAGAGGTTTTTCTTCTAGATCTGGATCTGGATCCAGATCACCCTCTCTTCCGTCAGCAGAGTTCCTCCTAGCGCTCTGCTGATCCGCGGATCTTGATTCATTCAGCGGCATCATCGTCGATCCGAGGTCCGATGACGCTTGTTCCCCTTGTTCAACCTTCACTTGAACATCTTCTTGAGACTCACGGTGAAATCCCGAGTCACCAACAGATCCGGGCACGCGCACCATTGTGGTGTAGCGGGATCAGCAAAATCTGCGAGATCGCTAGATCCAACTTCCCACCAATGCCCGGACACCGACTAACGAAGGGGGTCCTCCGATGATCCGTGATCTGCTGAACTTGCTCACCTTGTGTACCCGTCGGTTGGGCTGGATCTTCCTCTCTTGGTGACTGCTAAGTTGCTCGATCGGTGTTAGTTGAACGTCTTGGCGTGACGTTGGGGTCGTAGAGTGGCGTGGAAGTCTTCACACCACTCGCCAGTAGTAGATCCGGAGTCTAAGCGATTAGATCGAGCTTAGATCCGGCGGCCTAGATCTGGATCCGGCCTTGTAGTAATTCCTTTTGTGTAGATTTCCCTTTACGCGGGGTCCTTTGATTGCTTGGCGCTTCCTATAGCGCGATCTTGATCGTTGAGAAGCCGAAGATCTACCGGTTAAGCAATTAATACCGGGATCTTGGATCTGCACTTAGGGTAAGATACTAGGAGGTTGGATCTAGCCAATATATTATCTAGATATTATCAACCACCCTAGATCTATACACCTAAATCGCTATTAATACCGTAGGGCCAATGTAGTTCCCGTTTCCAGGCGCGTAGCGAAGCACTTGTGTCGTACGATGCAAATTCGGTTCTGATTTAATGTTAAGACCTATCCCATCCTGTATCCTATCCTTAACGACACATCGACTGATTACGCTATCCTGATCCTTGTCCTTTCTTGTCTTCACCATCCTGGCAGTCGACATCTTTGCAGATCACCCTGGATCTGAACCATAAACATTAGATCACTAGTCGCAATATCATGATCTGGCCTTCTCTTCTCTCCAATATCGTAATCATCCACCGTAATGTCCAGATCACACGTCTCCCGAGTCAGATCATGCCTTAATAAAGCTAGATCACGCTGATCCAATCTCAGATCGGCTAGATCTCCTTGATCCTGTTGATCTAGGGTTTCCATGCATGATCCGGTGACAATACTTCGTGATAATCATAATTATAACATATCCGAGCTTATTCCATGCCGTTAACTCCCCAATCATCGTTCATCTTTGCCATAATATCCCTAGATCCCGGATCACTCGGATCCGCTTATGGATCTAGGTTCATGAGCCTTGATCCACATTCCCCGAATAGACCCACATATGTGAACCGATCTGGTCTTTACGGATATAGATTATAGCCTAGATCTGGACATCTAGGCTTAGATCACCAGTTTCCACAGTGTATATAGACATACTGTTGCACCCATAGTACAATCACGCCGGTCCCACATCATCCATATCCATACGAGATCTTCCCCGCTCTTCGGATCTGGATACATGTACAGATCGTATACCAATACATCTATCACATCCCGCTCAAGGTGTCACTAATCTCCATCAATCTTATCCATCAACTGGATCCACCACCGGATCCACCCACATCAGCTCGTCATCTACTCCAATCACATCACGTCAGGTCCGATCACGTCCGAATCGGATCTTTCCTGGATATTCCAATGCCAAATCTTTCAAATCCACTTCACCACAGGGGTGGAGCCTTGCCTTTGTCGTCGTCACCTGGAGGCGTCGTATCCACTTCTGGTTCATCCGCGAGCAATCGCCCTGTCTTCAAGAAGTAAAATAACTCAAAGCGACGTCTGGGCAGTGCAGTGGCATTCATATCAACCCTCAGTCCACGGACAGCAAGTCGGATAAACATCCAGCATACATAAACACCACAGCTGAACGCATCGAACTGAATGGGGTTATTCTGCGCGACGACCTCGTACTCTTGCAGACCAGTCACCTTCAGACGTGTTGCGATGGCCGAACAAGCACTTTTGTATGGCGCCTGACCAAGTGGGTCGTAGAAATAGATACGCTTTGACTGAACCTTCACCACGATGCAGCACTAATGCGCGTTCATAAAGTTGATCGGCAGGAAAACTGTGTCGACACCTTGCTCGGCAATTTGGCTCATTAACCTTTCACGGACGGAAGGCTCGACAAGGCTTTCGTCCACTGTTCGAGTCCGCTTCTTCGAAACACTCCCAGTAACAAAGCCAGCAAAACGACAGTCATTATTCTTCTGGATAAGCCTCTCGCAGCAGGCCTGAATCGCAGCGTCCGTAAGCCACGTGGGGGGTTGCGCACGATACAGGAGCGTGTACTTGTAGTCCGCATGATTCGCCAGTCCTTCTAACCCTTTGTACGGGTACGAGTTCAAGATGTCTGTTGCCACATCTTGCGCAAGTCCATGGTATTGGGCTGGAAGAGCAGGTAGTCCTTCTTCAGTAAGCCAAACGTGTAACTCGATGCCCAGCTCTACAGCAACCTTCACATTGTCGATGCGCTTGAAAATTTCTATCTGCTGACGGGAGAAACTGCCAATCTCCTTAATTTGCACAGTATCGATGAGACGGTCGGGCTTGGAGGCTTGTGAAGCAGGGTCGTCAACTGAAATAGCACTGTCTTGCGTATTGGCCACGGGTAGTATTGCCATACATGCTGTCAAGAGCTTCGGGGGCAACACGTAAAATGCATCCCGATTTAAAACAGGGTTCTTCATCCTCTTGAACTTTGGGTTTTTGGCCTCCGACTCCGCGAACTTAACAAGAATTCCAGACAATCGCCGCCGACATTCCAACAGTCCTGGTCGGTCTCGATCTAGAGATTTCAATACTTGTTCAAGCGTAGCATCCCCGGATTTCATCCGTCCAGACTCTGAAGCCTCATACCACTTGCGCCCTGTTTTCTCGTTCGAACATGCCTTCTTCCTGTCCAACTTTGGCCTTCCTACCTTGCGTGCTTTCGGGTTCAACTTGATATTCACTGTATTGGCAATGTGGTGTTGCAGAACGCACAAATCCGTCAGATGTGGGTAAATATCACGCAACCAC
This sequence comes from Phytophthora palmivora, assembly GCA_008079305.1. Classification (NCBI taxonomy): domain Eukaryota; phylum Oomycota; class Peronosporomycetes; order Peronosporales; family Peronosporaceae; genus Phytophthora; species Phytophthora palmivora. The sequence goes on along the minus strand of VOQZ01000418.1, from coordinate 40,330 downwards.
AACAATCGCCGAGTTAGGTCGGCGTTTGTTGGCCTGCGCTGGGTTGTCCCCTAGCGGTTCGGCCCTTCCGGGACAGCTGGTGTCTCGCTTCCGCCGAGTACCAACCAACCAAGCCAGCCAATAATATGTTATCCCGTGCCCTCCACCAAAGGATGGACGACGGCGCGTTAGCGCTTTTACGGGTCGCCGAGGCAAAGGCTACTCGGCTGAAAGAGTAACGGTACCCGGGCTGTACGGTATACCGACCCGCCGAGCTCGGCGGGGTTTGTTCTTCGCGCTTGGCGAGACACGCCCTTCCCCGGGCCAACCTAATCTCTTGGCGCTACCAGTCAGAACTCTACAAGCTATGCCTCTCGAGTTCTGACGGCAGACATAATCCGGCCCGTGCAGGGACTTACCGGAAGAGTGTACACGTGTTCTGGACCTAGAAAATTCTGCTCTGTTTATTACTAGGGGCTTAAGCCCCTTTTCTGATTCCTAATTGGTTCCTATACAAATATCTAGTGAAATAGAGTCGTTATAGATCTTGCCGACCTTTCGGCCCAGTCGAAGCGACTGTTCCCGGCTCTCCTGATGGTCGTTAGTCCCTGCGCTTGGTCGCATCTTCTTCCGGTAGCTCCGAAGGTACTATAGCCGAGTCCTTGGACTCGGCTTTCCCTTCTAAGAAGTCTTCAGCCGAGTCCGTACCGTAGACCACCGCTCCTAAGCTGCTTTTAAAGCCGAGCTCTGGTGCGTCGCAATCTTGTACCGTAGGCCACGGCTCCTTAGACTCAGCCAAGGGCCAAACTTGATGTTCGCTACATCACAGCAACCTCAGATTCGGCATTTTCAGAGCTGGCTTGCGCATCTTCATTTACGTGTTCATCGTTTTCTTCCTTGTCGTAATTGGTGACCTGGTCCAACGTGCTCACTTTGGCGCGTTGGCGGACATTCCTCCATTGCTGCATTACAAACTCCAGCATAGACTCGAACTCGTCATTATCCTCTATATCTGCTAACTCCGATGCGATCAAGTGAGTCGCACGTACAGCTTCAGTGTACCTCTGCGCTCGAGTCCGCGTTCGCTTCACAGCTCCACCGACGGATGTGTCCCCGAAGCGTTCGTAACAAAACTGTCGGACTTTGATAAGTCCCCTGTGAGGATTCGTCCATCTACATGAACACAAGAGAAAAAAACCTGGTTACATCCTGGGAAAATCATAGGGAATCCTGGATGAAAAAACCTGGAATAATACTGCATTAATTTTGCAGCTCGTACCTCTCATCAATCCGAATCAATGGAATAAGCGCGCCAGCAACCGAAACGCTATTTCGGTAGGCAATCACATGGCGACAAGGCAGTCGCATAGATACAGAGAACTCGCATGTACACCGCCAATCATCATCTCGTAATTGGTGTGGCTTATGGCCCCCTTGTACATGTACAGCATGAAGATCCTGATCATCGCGGACGAAATTATAAATATCCACACTATCTAGAGCGCGAGCGTATTCCTTTTCCACGTGACCCGCGACATACGGGGTTGTGAATCGAAGTACATTGGCCATTTCATCGTCATAATTGGAATTCACAAACTGCCCAATTCGAGCGTGGCGATATCCATATTCATTCTCGACGCGACGGTCAAAGGCCACTAGTGCCTTAATGCATTGAGACATTGCCATTGATCCATCCACCCCATCTTTTAGCTTCCCAAAGAAGCTTTCCAAACGATTGTTTGTATGATTCTTGAAATGAGGCAGATCTGCACGGCGATGCATAACCCAACGATCTTGGCAATCGTTCCAATTCTTCTCAAAATAGGAAAAGAATCCAAACACACCAATCCTTTCGCATAGCACTTTCAAAGCACCGTGTGCAGTCTGATAGGAAGCGCTGGAATCAGCGTAAACCATTTTGTGAATGCACGCGTCAATCTGGCCCGCATCGTCCGTAGATATTTTACCGAACTCAGGCTTGGACCGCATCTCTTTGAGATATTTTATCACATGAAAATGACAAATCAATACGCGAGCTTCAGGAAAGTGCTCCTCGAGCACACGAATCTCGTTCATGTCTTTATCCACAATAATCACTCGAAGCAACTTGATCTTGGTAGGATGAGACCTTATGAAATGGCAAATGGCTTTGTCCATATGCCAGTCTCCATTCGCTTCCAAAAGAGAATGCTGCACGACAGATCCTTCACCAAACTCGTTCATACACATGAACGTAAGCAGTTGGTAATTGTATCTGCAGTACACGTGGAAAAAATCCTGTTAAATCCTGGAATAGTCTTGGTGAAATTCTGGATGATAAACGAACGTACCGATTGGTCTTATGGCTGCAGTCGACGAGAAGAAGTTCACTGAAGCGACTGAAGATCCTGCGCATGTGCGCCGTAGCCAAAGATATCACACCAGTCTCATCAACTGCAGTTTCAGCCACAGACGAAATATTCTCCTTGTCAGCTGAGGCAAAACTTGCCAGTTCGCGCGCAGTGGCTTCATTATCATCACCGCCAACCAGAGAGGCCGAATGAGCACGCACCAAGTTATCCACATCAACTTGGATCACATTTTGGTCGTGCTCCAGTAAATAATCATAGATTCGGGACCGCTTAGCACCGACAGCCAGCATTCCATCCACTCGAGCACTCACCAAAGCGCTATCGACACCACGAGACGAAGGATATGTTGCAAAGGCGCGCGCAGACACTTGGTGGTTATGAACAAAATGCCCACTTTTCACTTCCAGCTCCTTTCTCTTGACGTTCCACTGGACCACAAATCGGAACGGACAATTCGTTAGTCGAATGTGTTGACGAGGTCGGCTTCCCTCGCTCCGAGACTTGCGCTTCCGCCAACCATGCGTACATATGTACGTGCGTTGGTACGGTTCAATGTCCTGTGGAATGAGTTGTGAAGCGTCCGCACCTTTCTTCGTGCGCAACAATCGCTTGTTCCTCTCCACTCGAGACATAGTCTCTTTCACAGGCAGCACTTGTAACGTGCGCTCACAGTAGCCGGTAAAGTAGCTGAGCCACGCCTCCCAACTGACATGATAGACATCAGGCCCTTCCACAGCCACCATTACTGCACCATGTGAATCGCGCACCTCCTCTACGGAGTCATCGGAGTCATCACCTGGTTGGCCGTCATCATCATCATCATCACTATCAGCTAATTCCTCTGTGGAAACACCACCACCAGCCAATGCGTCCACAGTTTCATACACTACGCGCACAGTCAACACATATTAGCCACCTCAATCCTCTAATGAAATGTCTCGCATATGAACTCTGCACGCACCATCACTAGTCCCACCAGTGGCGTCTACTGCACGTCCGCTCCGCGTAGTCATGCTCGTCGCGCTGCGCTGTGTCCTCTCGTCCTCGCGGTCAAAGCGGAAATGGTCTACTTAGGAAAACTACTTCGGAAATAAACGAATCATACTAGAGACACAAAGTCCTGGATGTATACAGGACGCAATCGTGAGTGTTTCCAGAATTATAATACTGGACTCCAACGGTTGCGAAAAACAAAACAGGCCGTTTTAGAGCCTCAGCCAGCCGCGGAGACATGTGTGCGCTCCGCGGCAGATTGGCAAATGAGGGGCCGATTCGAAAATCGGGGTCCTCTATTAGGAGCACGGCAGGTTTTTTACAGCCGTACTTTACAAGTAATTACCACTGCTGTCGACTGGACAGCAGCACAGCCTAGGTAAAGCCTCACAGACGAGGTTTTTCTAAACGGATGGCCTGTGAGCTACGCGTAGCACTCCGCCTGCCATTCTCCTTTTTTTTACGCAAGGCGCAAGACTACCCGGCCCCCTCCCTACACTGCATGTTTGTATGTATGCGTGTGTGTGCGTGTGAGTGGCCGCCTCTGCTTCTCTGTGCGAGGTGTGCTGGCTTATGTTGAGGTTAACCTTGCTGTTCCATCTGGAGGCTAAGCTTGGTGTTCAACTGCGCCTAAATGTTTGTATGCGTGTGGTCTGTGACGAGGTTAACTTTGCTGTTCCATTCGGAGGTTAAGCTTAGTGTTCAACTCAGTGCTACTACTATAAACGTTTTAACACTTGTCTAAGCTTGTAATACACCCTGTATTAGCTTGTTAACTCTGTTCTGCTTTACCCTTCCGTTTTGTTGAGCGTGTTGTCCTCTACAGCCTCGTACTCGATGTAGGTCTTGCGGACAAGGCGCCGGCGCTCCTTGTTGAACTTGGCGATGACGGTCTGGTTCAGGTTCTCACGTGGCTCCCACGTCGGCTCCCAATCGGTCAGGAAGTACGTCTTGCGGTTGGTGCGCTTGCGATCGAGAATTTTGCGGACGTAGTGCAGCTTTTCACCTTGCAGGTCCTTCTCGGCGTGCCATTCCTCTTCGTCGCTTGGCGCGTCATCAGCAGCAGCAGGCGGGGCGAGCCACTCGGTGATGTCGTTCAGACCGACTCTGCGGAGGCCGCGCTGGGCGAGCGATGCGAAGATAACGTCGATAGCTTCAGCGAGGAGGCTTGAGGAGGCCACAGTGGTGTTCATGGTGTCGCGGAGGTGACGTATGGCTTCATGACTGATCCATATCTTGTAGGTCTTGCGCGTATCGTGACACAGGTCGCGGAACTCCTTGTGCGAGCTGATGGGATTCTTCTTCGGCTTGGCGCTGGGCATGGTCGAGTTGCTTGACGGTGTGTATTTTGCAGAATGAGCTGCGTGCAGCGCAAGTCGAGAACGGACAACAAGAACGAATGGATAGCAAAGGTCAAGGTAGGTGACATGTATTTGCGGCGATGGGGCTAATGTAAAGATGTTTGTCGTGTGCAGCGGTGCAGGATCAACAATGCGTCCGGCAGATTGAAGCTGCTTATAGTGGCGAATGTGGTTGTTCAGGTGGCCTGCCTTGTGCAACTGACGTAGCGCCTTGAGGACGTTCTGGGCTCCTCGTGCGCGAACGTCGTGGGTAGCAAGAAACACGAGCAATTCCTTCTCGGCAGCCGCGCCAAGTGCAAGTACGTTGTCGCGGTACTGCGTTGACTTCTCGTCGAGGGTGAAACCATCGCGAAGGAAAAGTTTCAGGAAGGCTGTAACAAGCTTTGCAGTGGATCGCTCGTGCTTCGTGGCGCTGTCTGTTGACTTCCACATGCGAGGCTCTTGAGCGTACCAGGCAAACCAGACGTCTTTCAGGTTCGTTGCTGCGCTTGTGCGGCGTCGTTTCGGCGCTGGTTCGTTGCATGTGTCCTCACTTGTCTTGTTCGTTGTCGTGTGCGTCTGCTGTTGCTTATTGTAGACTTTAGCTTCCATCATAGCCATCCGAGCATCCAGCTTGCGATTGACTTGTATTAACTGCTCAATCAAGGCGGCTTGGTGAACAAACATGGGCTTCTTGGTGATGTCGCTTGTGCTGTCGGTGGGACTGGTGGTGGTTGCTTGTGCACTTGTGCTCGTGTTACAGGCAAGATGTGAAGACCAAGCAAGCAGATCGTTGACGGAATGGCCTAGCTTGCTGGCGCATACTTCAAGCCGCTTAATAGCAACGCCGTCGCTGTTGAGTTGCTTCAAGGAAGGATAATGGCGCAACAGGTAAGTGATTAGTGTGTCGAGAACACTCCCATTCACGTTGTACTGTGTTGCCTGGAGCTTGTATGATGCGTGGAAAAGCAGTGCCGCTACCGCTCGAATTTTTGATTGCGTGTCGGAGTCAAATGCAGCGAGAGACAAGATTGGAACCGCTTGGTCAGGGTCACGGCCACTGAGAATGCGAGCAACCTTGTGGTCTTCCGAAGGTGTGTTGAAGACATACGCAAATGCCTTGTTTGTCGCCGTCATGTTCCAAGCGCCTCTATCGAAGATCCACTGTGCGCACAAGCCAGCTCCGTTGGCGTGCTGCGCCCCTTCCCGTCGGAAGGAATGGGAGGTCAAGTGCTCCGCCGCGCCAGCTTTCCTCATGACTCGGTCCAGAACGCGGTTCACGTAACTGTGAACACCGGGTGCAGCGTCTTCACTCTTCTCGCTATTCGCCGCAGGCTGGGACGACGTCATGGCTTCTGGATGATCAAGGAGGTCGATGAGCGGCGTGGCAGGAGCGATCTCCGACTGAGTACTAACCGCTTGCGCAGGAATTTGGCTGAGCAGTGCCGCACCGGGTGCTGCTTGGGTTGCCAGGGCAACAGTGATCGCCAGGATTGGACATGTGGCGAAGTCTTCGTCAGGGAAGAGGGAGAGGCCTTGCTCCTCAGAGGTCTTGATGCGAATGAAGCGGACGAAGAAGATGTCACCGGAGCCAATGGAGAGATTCGCCTTGCGGAGAAGCGTGAGATCCGACGCACGCCCGAAGAGGAACCAGAGCAAGCACAAAAGCGCTGCGTCTTGGTAGTCAGCAGGTATAGCCGCAGTAGAATATAGGTATACCATCATTCGCTTTAGTGCCGACTTCGTGCACGCAGGTGCCTTGTTGACGAACGCCCCGGACTCGCGCTTCATGCAGTGGCGCTCCAGCACTTGACCCTTCTTCAGCAGGCTCTTATCGACCGCCGTGCGATGCTGTGGAAACTGCTCCAGCAGCCAATTCTTGGCCTGTCGAAAGTACTGCATGACGGAGTGTCGAGCGAGAAGCTTGCCTCTGCGTCCTTCCTTGAAGGCCAGGTGCATGCCGAACTTGTCAACCACCGCTTCTAGAACAAGTGCAGCGTTCTCGCGTTTCATGCACGCCTCGAGGTACTTCCACTCCACCTCCTCGTCCTCGAGGAACTTGAGAAAGATGCGCGCGGCGTTCTCTCGTGCACGCTTGGTGTTTGTAGGTGCGAGGTCGTTAAGGCTCATGGGGGGGTCGGAGCGGTCGGAGCTTGGATGTTATGCGGCAGATATGCAAATGACTGTGGCGTTGTATCGAGATATCAATATCTTGTTGGACACTCCGACCAGGTATGTCGGAGAGGTAGGTAGGAGCAGTAGGCTCTCTCTGATTGGACAAAAATAAGACTTCCCGCCCGTCTGATAGGCTTAAAATGTATTAATGTCGTTGGATTGGCTGAAAATCACTATAGTGAAACCAGGTGTGGTCGGAGGTTTGATGATATTCATCCATAAATCAGTCTAAAACTTACGCTAAACTGGCTATTAAGTCCCCTCAGACCAGGGACTAGTGAACTGCCGTTCACTTAGAGTTTGTATACTCTTGATAGCACGCTACCTCAAGCAAGGTGCTCGTGTGACCCCGTCACACTAAACGTGCCTCCTACCACTGCTGGGTGGCGAGTACCAGACAGAAAATGAGAATAAATAAGAGATCCGGATTGTTATAAACCGAACCAGGTGTGCAAAGCTCAAGATACGATCGTGGCAGTACCGTAATTAAAAACTCACTGCAACATGTGTCCTGTACATGTACACTGTACAGGAAATAGTACATGTAAAAAGTCTCAGTCCTACATAAAATGTTGGTATTCTTTTACTTTTTATGGGAACCGAGGCAGCCACCTCAAAATTTATGGATTCGAAGAAATTTGCATGGATTAAGTTACAAATGCAAAGACATACAGTAGGTGGGGTGTCGTCCATACAAATATTATCTGCAGGTTTGATCGTCGTAGCAGATAGTTTTTACGTGTTGGCCGCAGACAGGAAAGAATAAGAGCAAGATGATGACGGACGTGGCGCTTATGCATTCCGGGTCGGTGTATGGAGAGGAAGGGTCTAGCGAGCTCGATGGACCCGCGCTAGTGAATGGAGGCAATGCATCAGACCTGCACTTCCTTCCTGTCAATGCCGCGAAGCTAACGCAGTCGTTGATCGGATTGAGTGACGAGCAGCGCCAAGTTCTTGAAAAGAACTTGATCTAACTGGCGAAGATTCTCTTCTGGTCCTTCGCTTCAATCCGAATTGGCAAGGTCAGGTTGCTGCCGCAACAGTTTGTGACGCGATAGCAACATTTGGAATGAGGAACAACGCACGTCGCGACGCCGGAGAAGGTTTCCACAGATGGATTTTTCACTTCGACCATTATCAAGATCTCGAGCCATGCAAGACTGCAATCCAATTAGCTCACCCTGAAGCATTTGCACTTTCGCCAAGTGCGGTCACTGCCACTGTGGCCGCTGGCGCTGTCAGAGCTAATCTTCATACAGAGCCACTGGCGTATGCAGTCATCATATTAACAAGATCGTTATTCGTCAAGATGATGCAGGAATATTCCACTTTTTCTACTTGTAGCTTTCATAGTAACAAGTGATTCAGCGTGTATTCATGCTGAGCTTGATGGCTTCTTGGTTCATTTTGATAGGCGAGCAAAGGCATGCTTACGAGGGCCAAGCTTTAATTTTAGCCAATCAGCTAGCGAAGCATGCGATTACCAAAGAAGACAAAAAATAAAAGTGCGACCAGATTACAATCACTCCGCATTAGTTGATGTTACTTTAGAGCTATTTTTGCGATGGTGCATTTGGTAATACAATTTACGCTACATTAGGCCAAAGCTCATTCTTTCGATCAAGGTCTTCACATCAAGCACCAAAAACGACGCTGTGCTGGTCCCAGTGTGGACAAAACTGTCATTCCGCTGCTATTATTGTTTTTGGTGTGATGCTGTCACTACTAACGCCAATTGGTGGCTCATGTTGCTTTAGTTCCAGTAAGATCAACCTGGTGCTCCTACCTAACTGGATTATGCAGTCCATTAATAACGGAGTTGTTGATGTCCCTCGGCGTCGGCGACGAGGCTGTCGCTGTCGTCTGGAAATAGTAAGTCACATATTTCCATGATGTTCGTTCGTCGATATATTTCATCTCCGATTGCCATCGCCATGTAGAAATTCCGTTCTCAATGCGATCGACCTATACACTCCTCCATTCTGCATTTCCACCAAGCCACCAGTTTCAAAGTACCAAACACCATGCGCATGATATTTACCCTTCTAGCTCCATTGCGGTCATCACGGTAATGCAGCTATCAACACTGAGTCAACCTATCTCGACTGAGCCATACAATTGATACTTTTGAGATCGAGGCTAAGACCAGGCGGTTCGTGCGCAATCGAGAACCCGAAGGAGGTTAATGAGGATACTAAGTTTGTTTTAGTTTGCTAGGTAAAGTCTTTTCTGCTTTGTTAGTAATACTAAGGGAAAAATGGTTGAAGACAGCGAGTTTGCGCATTGGGCGTGTCCAAAGCTCCATCCGAATGTTGTCTGGAAAAAGCTGGAGGGTCTAAAAGACTCGGATTGCCAAGCAGTCTATGACTGGTACGACAAAGACATCTACCCGAACGGCAATTGGCGTCGTCTCTGATTTCAGGCATATCGAATGATACATTTAGATTTCTGGTCTCTTTGGACAATTTGAGAGCTAAGGTTAAACGACATACCTTTCGGTTTCTTGCTCATTTTCAGTCTTTGCAGCTGAGTAGGAAGTTTAAGTGACTTCCACTTGCAGAATTTGCTCCAAATGCCTAGTCAAGCCAAAGATTTATACTTCCCCACTAGGAAATAAGAGTCGTTTTTGTAGTTTATCATGCAGGTTGTTGTATTTTCAGGAAACCAGTAAACCCCGAAAGAGTGCCATTTGCCCATTGTTGCTACAACGAGATGGACGCGGCCAAGACACTTCGGACTGCGAGTAGCGCCGACAATGTGCTGAGAGACGAGAGTGGGAACAATGTTACAGCGGAGACGGGACCCGTGTCCCTCGCGAGTCTGCAGGAGTCCATCAAGGCGCACACCGAGTGGGTGAAGCACGTCGTATTCGACGGAGATGGCAAGATCCTCGTGAGCAACGTCAAGCCGCTCGATGGTGAAGTCGCGTGGGTTCATGCTTTAGTTTACCTTATGGGTACAAAAAGGTAAACTAAACGATACTTGCAGGGCCTTCCTGAAGCTCTTTACCAAGCGAGAAGACACGATGGCGTCTGGAATTGTGCTGCTGAACGAGCAGTACGACGTGCATCGGTGAGTTCCACTGCTCTACGTTTGGTTTACACTTTAGTTTACACTTTGGTTTACCTGTGTGTAGCTTCCACCCGCCGCTTGTTTACGGCCGCCGGGGAGACCCGTCACTAGAGGAAGGAGAGGGAATTGCTGTGTGTAAAGTGACTCAAGGCAGTCGCGTGCTCTGTTGCCTCATCACTTACGTGTACCCGACACTGTCGGCTCGTGCTGTGCCGCAACTTAAGGAATTCTGTGAATCGCAGTGTGAGTGGACACTGCGTTCTACTGCATTTCGATCCATGACTGACCTGTGCTTTGCAGTGGCTAAACTGAGTTGATGGACAAGAAGACTCGCTCCTAGCTGAGGTGACCTAACGAATTCAAATGCACCACATTGCTGGTAACTACATGTACTTTGAACTCACAGATGTATGAATTTCATGTTAATGAGAGATCGACACTGCTGACGAAGTTACATCTCACCCCAATCAGCGTCATCGTCGTCCTCAAACTGGATGTCGGCGTTGTCCAACTCAAAGTCTAGCAGTTCACCCGTCGTGCCAGTCGTTGTGGTTGTCGTGGTTGTTGTTGTAGTCACACCAAAACCCGAATTCTGTGAAGACGAGAAGGCATCCTGACTACTAAAACCAAATTCATTCGAGGATGACGATGGAGCGAATCCGAAGCCGTTGTCGGCACTGCTGAAGCCACTCGTCATCGCAGCAGCCTGCTGCTGTCGCTGCAACTCAGCCTCAGCCTCAGCTTGGGCAGCAGCAGCGGCTGTAGCTGCTTCCTGCTCAGCACGCACACGTGTAGCTTCCTCCTCCATTGCACGAGCGTGTGCCTCTGCTTCGGCACGTTGTCGTGCCTCTTCCTCTGCTCGAGCTTTAGCCTCAGCTTCTGCTGCCGCCTGGGCTTGAGCTTGTTCGTAAGCCAATTGCGCAGCTGCAGCAGCTTCGGCGTCTGCTTGTGCCTGCGCTGCAGCTTGTGCCTGTGCCTGTGCATATGCTTGGGCTTCAGCATGGGCTTGAGCTTCGGCATGAGCTTGAGCTTGTGCCTGGGCTTGCGCTTCAGCCTCAGCCTGAGCAAACGCTTGTGCCTGCGCTTCGGCTTCTGCATTCGATACCGTAGCCTGGAAAACTTCGTTGGCACCCACAGTAAAGGCTGCCGCTGCGCCACCACTCAAAATTAACTCAAGGATGTTCTCGCTCTCCAGCAACTCCTTTTTTGCCTGGTAGGATGACGCAGGCGCATTGGCCCCTTCACCACCATTCTGCTCAAGAAGTGTGGCCTCAGCCTGCATGGACAGCTCCAGGTTCTCGAACAATTCAGCGTTTCGCGTGGGGTCGGCCAGTGCCTTCGCAGCACGAGAGCTTACTGCAGCCAAGTCTTCACGCCACTTGTCCATGACTAGCTGCATTTTGGATGGACAATAGCTACGTGCGAAGAAAGCGGCCTCTGGGAAACGCTTGGTCTCTTTCAACACCTCAACACACTCGGTGGTCTTTCCCAGCAGCAGCCAACAGATGAATGCAATGTTGTAGCGGCGCCTCTCGCGAGCAAGTCCAGCGAGACGAACGAGGCCATCTTTGTCTCCGCGACTAGTGTATAGAATAAGCAGTAAGCTGAAATCATCAGCACGTAGCGCACAGTCCTCAGCCAGGGCAAGTTGGCAGTCATTGAGTGCAAGGTCACCTAACTGCTTCCACTTGTGCTGAGTTTCGATATCCATATCCTTGCCCTTGTCACCCTTGTCGATCTCCTGCAGCATGATGTCACGGGCCACATCCAGTTTGGCGAGCTGTACGGCAAGATCAAACTTTTGGTCTGGGTCCGTGCTCAGTGCCAAAGCCTCTTCCTTGAAACCCTGAGACTCTAGGAATCGAGCCACATAGTCCATCTGGTCGGCAGGGATCTTCGGCAAGATGGCATTCGCGCTCTCGAAGTCACGACGAACCACAGCAGTCTGATACTCCAGCATGACCAGCGAAACAGTGTAGCTCACCACGTTCTTCATCTTGTCCATGAGGAACACCAAGTTTTCACGAGGTAAATATCCGAGCAGGTACATCTTTTGCTCCAGGTGAGCAAGCGTCATAACTTCACCGCCCACGTAGTAGTTAAGTCTGCCACCGGCGTTGGTGTATAGAAAGCAGTCTCCAACCCAGGTGCCCGTGCCCACCTTCTCCGAGATTTCGTGCAGCAGGTCGAAAGCACCATCAACGCCTTCTTCGGGCGAATTTGTACCCGCAGCAAAGGCCTGCGCCACTAGCTCCTTATTGTAACGTAGCACAAAGAAACTCGACTCGCAAGCCAGAACGACGAGGCTACCGTTCTCCGACCAGAACACGTTCTTGACAACCACGTCGATCTTGCGAATCAAACGCATCTCCTCCCAATCGAACATCGCAATGGCATCGTTGCCCTTGACACCAATAGCACCAGTGCCTCCAAACAGACCTTCAGCAGACAGCACACGAGGCTTCTCGCTCTTTACCTCTTTGAAGTTACGGAACAACGTAAGCTTCGAAATACTCTCGCGGACAACGTAGTCACCTGTACCCGTGGGCGACCAGCAGAAGTCCAACGCAGCACCGAAAGCCTTATTACGCAGCTGTTGCGCCGTGTAGATGATGTACTCGCCGTCTCCACAAACTACCACATAGCGACCATTGCTGTTGTGCTGTACCTTCTGAGGGTACACTTCGCAGCTTCCGAGGTCTCTCGATACCAGTGGTAGCTTCTCACCGTCCTGAAGACCCATCTCTGCTACAACTCCCTTAATGCTAGCCGTGTGGACGTCATTATTAGTCGTCCAGATGAGTTTCCCGCTGCCGCCTGCGTCCATACTGACCACGGGGGTGTCGTGTCCCAGTCTCAACACAATGGTACCTTCGTCATAGCCGATAGCCAGTGTATTGGCTGAGGGTAACGCTGCAAGGGACCAGCTGCGTTCCATGCCATAGTTGAGTGTAGTCTCGGCACGATATGTGGTCGAGTGCCACATGCGCACAGCGCCATCTTCACAAGCCGAGATGATGAGCGGCAGTCTCGGGTGGTAAAGCACTGACGTGAGGTTATTACCATGTCCATCCAACGTGTGGACAATGGCTTTAGTCTGGTAGTCCCAGACTTTGACAGTGCGGTCGTCACTACCCGAGAGCAAGTAGGGTTTGTCTCCTCCAGGGTAGTAAGCCACACAGTTGACACCACGTTCATGTCCCTCCAATGAGAAGTGTGCATGACTAGATCCGAGACCCCAGACTCGCACTGTTCTGTCAAGACAAGCACTGGCGAACGAGTGGGCGTCCTTGGGGTTGAACTTGACCATCATGACGTAATGTCCGTGACCCTCGAACACCTGTGTACACGTGAAGTTCTTGTCCCAGTCCCAGAGTTTAATCGTCATGTCATCAGCACACGTGAGGAAGCACGGCAGCGTCGGATGCACTTCAATGTGGCGGATGTAGTCGCTGTGGGCCTCGAAGCTCGTGACCTTCTCCATGGTATTGTAGTTGAAGACCCGCACCTGCATATCGTCGCTGCTGGCGATGATCCACTGCTTACGAGCCACAAACTTGGCATTGCGCACAGGGAGGGAAGACACTTCGAGAGTCTTGACTAGCGACTGCGTGGCGTAGTTCCAGATCATGAGACTGCCAGAGTACAGAGCGGAGAGCACCCACGGCTCGGTGGGGTGCAGATCCACGCTCTTGACGCGCTCAGAGCGCGAGCTGAGCTTACGTTTGATGTCCAGACGGAGCGGCTACATTACGAGAAGAGCAGAGAGAGTTGAGAGATAAGAGTTAGATGGATGGAGATAGAAGATCGAGGGCTACGAGATGAGCGCAAGTAGAACAAGCAGAGATGCGTGGATGAAGAGATATCCATGCACGAAGAGACCGCATCTTACGCACCATTTTCACGAGAGCTCTTCTCCCTTTTTTCAGACTGACGATCCTGAAGTAAGTGGCAGCTTGGGATTGGTCGAAAAGAACATGGATACAATATGGAGTGGGCCACATCACTAAAGGCTGAAATACTATTGTGTCAACCGAAGATGGTCCTTTAATCAGTTTTAGTTAACCCTTTCGTTAACGCTAAAGGCTGTTATCCTGCAAGCCACGACCAATGGTGTGCTTTTGCCGTAAACGTCAACTACGACATCTCACCGATGAGATCCTAGAACTCGGTATGAAATTGCAATTTGTTGCATGACGACTGGACTCGAAAACAGCAACATGCTATTTAATGTAGCCATCTTGATCTGTTCAACACGAAATTCGATCTCTTCATTCTTTAATTTCCCAGCTCCGAACTACTCCGACAGAAGTTGTGACATACATATACCAACAATCTCAAGGTCTGTGTATATTGTATCCTGAGGTCTTAAGGGCTGCATGAGTTGCAAGCGCGAAAAGAAGATCGACCAGCCCAGTCAAGAAGTTGGAGACGGAGTTGAAGCATTTCTGCACGGTCGGCTCTATTCCAGAGTTTCGCACCAGTAAACTGCATGCAGACTGCCACCGAGAGCTGACGTACCCGCTATTGGTCCCAAACACTTTGTTGGTGTCAATAGCCCGAACCTTCGTCTATGGACAATTAGATGAGCAGATGATGCTTTTGTGCTCAACATCTCTAGCATCAATCTGTTAATCCCACCGCGTATGACGTCTGGATTTGGTATCTTTGTTCTTGAGTTGGAAGAGGATGGAAGGTGAAAGCCATAAAACGTGGAGAGTACACATATGTCGGACAGATCTTGTGTTTCCGTAGTGAGACTTCAGGATATTATTCACAAGATTACCAGAAAGAATTGGCGCAATACAACTAGTGAATTTCCGGTAACAAAGCCCGAATGGGTCAATGCCAAAGGCTACGAGAAGTTCTGGCAAGACAGAATGGTCGTGTGGGGAAATACGTGACAATATCTCTATCTTAGAGAATAGCGCTCCGTTTGTGAGTACAACACCGCGTAGACCAAGCTCTTTCCTACTACATCAGATGCATTGTTTCTAAATTTATATAGTAATGCACTCGGATGGTAGTACCACCACAGCATCGTGCACAGTACGCCCATCGCGCGTTGATATATTATATCACGGTGTTCGTACTTCGTATTGAATCTTATCCAATTTCGGCCCCGTACGGGAGTACTTTGCATCCGGAAGGTAGAATCTGTTCTCTGGAATAGCCGAAGAGAAGCCATGACATTTTCGTTTTCTGGTGTGACTTGAAGCCTAACTATAATAGTTGTATTGGGGTTAAAGTAGCTCCCACTCGCTGTTTCAGTGGCCGCACAAGATAAACGACTTCATCGCCCAAGCAAATGATCTTTGTATTTTTGGATTAAAGGTGTGCCACCTGTAACGCGAACGACGCTAGACACCTTTACTGGACGACTTTAATGTCCAACTAAGTCGTTGTACCGACGTACAACGTCCAAGTAATCTTCTTCGGAGATCTGATTTTTCTTGTGGAGCTTCTCGAACGTTTTCCTCATTGTTTCCAGCGAGTGTCCATTGGTAAGCCACTCATCCATAATTTTGCTTGTGTAACCTCTGATCAGTTGACTTATCTCATCAGCAGTTACCGGAAATGCTCTTTCTTCAGCATCGTCGTGGCCCTCAAAACCCTCACCTTTAGATTCTTGGTGGATGCGCAAGAGCCGCTTGCTGTTGGTGTCGCCCAGCGCATCAATCGAGTGGACCAGACCCATCGACGTTTTTGCCGATATAGTGGTTGGGTCAGCGTTCGTAGCTGAAACGGCGGTGCTGATCGCAATGGCAACGAGAAGGGCAAAGGTCACGCGCATGATGCGAGCGTTGCTCCTGGTTCTTGTGAAACTTGTAACTTGAGGACTGGAGGGTGAAATGCAGAATGGAAGTAGCGGTAAGCTACAGCGAGGATAACAAACAGAGATGTAGTACATACCGTAAGAGCAAAGCACTCGCTGATGCACAATTCTTATTTATTTCACACATCCAAGTTGCGATGTCGACGACAATGCACCTACAGCAAGTTGCGAGTTGTCCGGATGCTTCGTATTCGTGTTGTTGAGAATATACTCGAAGTAACTAACAAACCCATCGGAAGTGAGCATCAAAACGCAATCCTATTCAAGCGTACCCATCTTCTCATTATCTTCATACTTCAAGTTACCTATATACAATAGGTATTGCGGACCACTTATTATAATAGTGGTCCACTATTATCGACCACTGGGTGCCTTCCATAACCCTAACCAAAGGTCGCGCATTAAAGTTTAATCACGGTGAATTGTTTGGTCTGACCACAAGCGTACCCATCTTCTCATTATCTTCATACTTTAAGTTACCTATATACAATAGGTATTGCGGACCACTTATTATAATAGTGGTCCACTATTATCGACCACTCGAATGATAAAACGGGAAGATCTGCAGTACAAGCCATGAAGAGCGTTTATCAATAATAGGTCTTGGATAGGAGGTATGTTTTGTTTTGGTTAGGCACAAACACACTGGAGATAGTGGAGATGACATTGACGGGAGCGATCCAGATAATATATTTTACAGCAAGAAGGTTCGGTAAAGGTAATTCATGACGACTCTTGTAAAGTAACTTTGACTAGCATTAGCGTCCGGCATCATGGCAAGACTTGAGCGACAATCATGGTGACAATTGAGAATAGCGCTCCGTCTGTGAATACAACACCGTGTAGACCAATGCTAAGGCTCTTTCGTACTATTGACTTAGGTATTTTAAAGGTTTTTCTTATGTCCAGTCGCGTGGGAGCAGGGGGCAAAGGATAAGGAGACCGGTACCGATCTCAACGGGTACTACCTGGTCTAGAACGTAGCTTTGTCCTAATTTCTTCTGATTGACACATTTATGACAAACCTGGAGAAGGTGTCACGTACGCAGAACTAGTTCCGACCTCCAGTGGTGTGTTGGATTGACCTACACAACAAAATAACCAATACTGGATCTCAATGATGCATCGCGGACTTGAGCAGTTCAGTGCGCTTAGAGGCTGTTCTTGAAATCGGAAGGACGATCAACTTGAATGTATGTTTCGGAGTAATTCGTGGGGAGAGAAGGAGTCTGTTTTTGGCGACTCCTATTCGTCGGGTTCGCACGCGTTGCCTCCCGTGAGCGTGCGCGGTTAAGCGGGGACTTCGCTCCGCCCTCGATTCTCGGACTCAGGGGGAATGAGGATTCTTGTAGCTCCCAGCGAACCGATTTGTTATGTGGTACGACAATAAGACCAGTTGCTGGCTTAGAGACCGGAAGTGCCCGCATCGCTACTGACCTCGAAAACTTTGTTGGCGCGAAGGCCTTGTCCACTTGTAGGACAGGGAATTCGTGTTGCTCAGTGTGTGCAGATTGGAATAACTCAACCCCACTGCATTGGCGTTTGGACAGGCATATTAGCTTTTCGAGAAGATCCGAGATGAAAGACAAACTTGAGTACAGGAGTCCAACGATCGAGACTTGCCTACATCCTGCTAATAACTACAAGCAAAGCATAAATTTATGGCCATGAAACCCCCATCAACGCTCGTTTGCGACTGTTCAAGATCACCATTGATCCTTTGCTGCCTATTCGTGCGCATTGCTATAGATCATTAACAAGACTGAGTCATGGTAAGAGCCTCCTCATGAACTGCACAATATTACGTCATACTCACTTGCTCGTGTCTTGCGTGGCAGATCCGCTTTTTCCTACTGCAGAACCGCCAGGGCAAAACGCGGCTGTCCAAGTGGTATGTGCCACCTCCCGAGGACCAGGAGAAGGCGCGACTGGAGGCCGAAATCCACCGTCTCGTGGTGGCACGTGACGCCAAGCATACCAACTTCATCGAGTTCCGCAACTACAAACTCATCTACCGCCGCTACGCCGGACTCTTCTTTATCTTGGGTGTGGACTTGGCAGCGAACGAACTGCTCGGACTTGAGACCATCCACCTCTTCGTGGAGTTGTTGGACCAGCAGTTCGCCAACGTCTGCGAGCTTGACATCGTCTTCAACTTCAACAAGGTTCTGAACAATCCCAATTTGAATTCATTTGTGAAGCTCATTGTATCACTTGTGCCTAGGTTTACTCGATGCTGGACGAGTATGTCCTTGGAGGTGAGGTGCAAGAAACATCGAAGCGCGAGATGCTTGATCGCATTCGTGAGCTGGAAAAACTCGAGTAGAACTACTGCTTCTACGCCCTGAATACCGAAGGTCCATAATACATCACTTCGTCTATGCTTCAGAGCTTCTTCCTAATCTGGAAATCTATTCAACCAAGCATTGCTGTTGGATCACGAACGAGGACGTAGCCTCAACATGCTTCGTTTGCCTCGTTCGCACTAGTTTCTAACGTATTGGCCTGGTCTACATCCTCAGCAGGCTCCTTTCCACTATCAACATCTTTTGAGGGCACTGCCGCAGCGACCTCTTCAGGGTTCACTGACTCGGCATTGGCACTTGAAGATGCATCCTTCACTGTTTCCTCCTCTCTTGCTGCCTCAACCTTCACCTCATCACCACCGTGCGATGGTGTATTAATTACATCGCTCTTCTCCATTTCTGGCGACTTGGAAACTCCCTGAGATTCCTGTTCACACGCAGCTGCTTCTACAACAGGCAAAACATTTTCATCCGCCACAAACTTGGTGGGTTCCTCAACTTGAGAAGACGTAGCACTATTGGACTCCGTGCTCGCTTGCTCGATATTGATATCTGAAGCCTCCTCCATTACAATGTCGTCAGACACC
Source organism: Phytophthora palmivora (assembly GCA_008079305.1). Classification (NCBI taxonomy): domain Eukaryota; phylum Oomycota; class Peronosporomycetes; order Peronosporales; family Peronosporaceae; genus Phytophthora; species Phytophthora palmivora. The sequence goes on along the minus strand of VOQZ01000418.1, from coordinate 21,691 downwards.
GATTTAATGGGCTCACTGGCTTCAGTTTTCACAACAATGCTTGCTTCATCACTTTTAAGCACTTCAATCTTCACGGCTGGCTGCTTGGCACACTCATCAGCCTTCTCATCATCCGACGAACGCAAAAACTCGTTCGCAACCAGAAAATGCACAATCTGCAGCATCTTGCGCTGCTCAACACGCACGTCCTTCGCCAGTAACTTACGCAAAAGGGATTTCTGTTCTCCACGCCACTGCTGTTCCGTAGCACGCTCCTTTGAAGCCTTCTGCGAACGCTCACGCTGACCCGACAACACTGCAGTGTCATGAGAAAACGGGCAATACATACCCTTGGAGCAAGAACCCTTGTACATCATGGCACGACATCCAAACGCTGAGCGATCATGGCTGTACTTGCAGTGTGCCTCGTCAAAACGACAGTGGCCACGCGAAAACCACTTGCACAGCATAGTCTTGCGTTGCTTTTTAATTGGGGGCTCTTGCGGACCAGAATCTGGGGTGGCAACGTTCGCAGTTGCATTTCGGAGCGCAATCTGAGCCTTGGCTTCCTCATCCTCTTCAATTTCACCTTCTTCCAAGTCTTCTTCAGACGAAATTGAAAGTTTTCGCTTTCCTGTTACAGGAGCTGATTCTGGTGTTGTTGTCGATGGCTTAGGTTGCCGTGACATAGCAAGCCATTTCTTGCGTCGCTCTTCACGCCACTTGGCAATATCCTCGGCTGAGTTGCCGACTAGCACCATAAATTTCTGGCCTTCCACATCAATCTCCTTTAGCCCTTGGCCGGCATACTGTCCGTGGGCTGTCTGAAAATGAGCCGTGACAACTCGCTTCGAGGCCGAAAAATCGCAGTCCGAGCACGTAACATGAGTAGCTACATGCGCTTCATACTGAGACGCGATCACAAAATTTTTCACACACGTTTCACACCTCCAAACCTGTTGCCCAGGCTGTGACTGATGCTGTTGAGCGTATCCATCGTCGTCGTAAGAAAGAGGCGGTTGCGAGTTGGGAGGCAACGGAGGCGCCGGACCATTGGGTAAGGGTGGTTGATTGCGAGGCTCATGTGTTATGGCAAATTCCGGATTTTCCAAGGTTGCCGGGGGAGCGTTGTTGTACGACGCACCGTTCCTCCTGGGATCCTGTGGTTTTGTTCCAGGTAGAGGTGGAGCAGGAGCCCATGGCTGATCCGACCTTGGTCCAGCAGCATAGCGCGGCTGAAATTGATCTTCTTGCCGAGAGCCGAAGCCATCGCTCTCGTTTACAAAAAGCGGACAATGTTGCTTCCAATGACCTGGCTGGTTGCAATTGTGGCAAATGTACGAAGGCGGAGGCGGTCGATGCTGCTTGTGGTGCGGGTGATCATTCCTATCGTGTCGACGGTCTTGAAACCGAGGGTTCTGATTCTGGTACTGAGGTTGATCCATGGGAAGTCTCGCCGGTCTCTGTGGGGCGTAGCCTGGGGGTCCACCAAACTGCTGAGGTGGAGGTTGTTGCCATTGCTGTTCCTGTGGTGGTGGTGGGTAGTTCCACTCACCCTGTGGCTCCTGAGGCGGTGGAAGTGGTGGTTGCTGATACGAAGGTGGTGGAGGTCGGTTTGGCTCTTGATACGACGACTGCGGAGCCTCCGGCGCATCGTCCTCCGGTGGAACTGGAGCATAAGCCTGTTGTCTCGTTCGTGCAGCATTTGCATAGTCCGTTGATGGCTGTGGGATGGCTGGATGGTTGGATCTCGAAGTCTCCTGAAACTGTTGGTACTGCTGTGGGGGTGGCTGATACTGAGGAGGAGGTTGATACTGTTGCTGATACTGTGGAGGCAGCGGTGGTTGGTCCATGGGCTGATACCTGTCCATCGGAGGAGGGTTACCATTATTGTACCCCCCTCTCTCATCTCCGTAACCCTGTTGCTGATACTGTGGCTGTTGATACTGATCTTGTGGTGGGTATTGCTGGTACGGAGGTTCCTGTGGGTATGGTGGCTGATACTGTTCCTGATATTGTGGTTGTGGAGGGTACCCTTGCTGTACAGGAGGGTAACCCGGTTGTTGTGGGGGGTACCCTTGCGGTGGACCAAATTGCTGTTGGGGGTACGGTGGAGTGTAACCCTCTGCATACCCCTGGTCGTCTGGACGCTGCTGGAAGCCGAAGTTGCCTCTGCCCCCGCGACCGCCACGTCCGCGTCCTCTGCCTCCTCTTCCTCCACGTCCTCCTCCACGTCCACGCCCGAAGCCACGTCCACCTCGGCCGCCGCGGAAGTTACCGCGCTCCATTCTACCGGGTTACAATAAGGTTACACTCGTGGGTTTCGACTAGGGAATTCCAAATGACTGGTACAAGTCTAATCTGAAATCGTACTTAGTTGGAAATTGAAGTTCTAGGAGTTTAGGATCCTAATTTGTGGATATTGTTTGGGAACGGTGTTAGGCGTTCCCAGGGCGTCATCTATTGATCAGCTATGCAGTTCAAGTTGTATTACTTGTAAAGCTTTTATTTTGACTCAGCATGAAGATGTGAAGTCTCATCAGCAAAATTGATTACTTTTAGTACTCGATAGTACCTTGTCCGATTTGACGGAACTGCGAAGGAGAACATTGGTATTAGTAATCGGTGGTGCACTTCATAACATGACTACTGCACCAGTGATGTGACTAGTTGTTGTTGTGCGGCATCGGCACTCATGCAACTCCAAGCAACTCCAGTATCTGTACGAATGAGTTGTGTTCCGGACGCATATATTCATTCAAGCAGTTTGTCAACTCGAATATTTTCCACGATTGAAGACCAACTGAAAACGCTCAAAGGCGATGGGTGCGCAAATAAATGTCAGTCCCTCAGGCATTCAACTTTTGCTGAGCAAAGCGGATGCGGTAATGCAGCTTCAGAAAGGACGTAAAATGGAAACTAAAGCGAGATTTCAACAACCGTCGTTGACAACTAGCATTGCTGTATACTTACATGCAGTGTCTCCATCTTCTCCACTTTTGTGCTAGGGGCGGATACATCGAGCCACCAAGTTCTGCTCGAGTTGGCCACCACCCAACCTCATGAGTTGAACTACTAATTGTGTACCTATTACAGTCTTCGGAATCAAGTACTTATCGTTTCAACAGCTTCTGGTCATACCGACATGGGTTGGCAGATTTCTTGTCTTGACCAAGTCCAGAAAGGACCAGAGGTGTTTTTGGTTTTGCAACGTCCCGTGGGGGCCGCATTCACTCATTTTGAAATCTAGACGCAAGTTAACAGGCAACTAAATACACTTGTTACATGCAATCCATCGTCGTGACGAAGTTTAATGTGGGGATTGGACTTGTCGGATGTGTTTCCTTGGCGCTTGGATCTGCTGCTCTCGCTGTGTTGGCCACGATTCAGTATACTCTTCAGAGCGACATGATCTGGATTTTTACCGCATTGTGCTTGGTAATTTCCATCTTCAGCAAGTTGTTGTTGCTTTTCGTGAAAGGTAGAGCTGTGGTAATTGTTACCAGCATGTTGTTGCTACCGTGCTGTGTTGGAACGGGGTGGTATTCGATCCGTGAAATGACACTAGAGCGCTACCGCTGCTATAACTTCGAAAACTTCTGCACCGCTATCGTTGCTGCTAGTTGTTCGGCTTTTGTTTTCACAATTCTTGAATTCGGAATCATCTCGTGTATCTGGAGAAGCCGAACGGTAGGTGCGAAACTTGACAAGTGTGTGAGTCTAGCGTTGCTGGAAGAGAATGGGGAAGAGGGGTATGAACACCATCAATCACCAGTTGGTGATGAAACTTCGTCTCGAAGTCACTGGACTCAAGGTACAATTTCCCGAGAAATACGCCAAAGACCACGTAGTAAAGTGGGTCTTTGGAATGACGATGCCATCACTACAGCACGAATTCCACGTGAGAAAATTGAAGTTGGCGAGCTGATCAGTCAGGGTGGATATGGTGAAGTGTACAAGGGTATTTTTAATGGACTTACCGTTGCCGTGAAGAAGATGCTGCCTGCAAACCGCAAGAGCGTCTCTCATGTCAACAACTTCTTGACTGAAATTAAACTCATGGCATCGCTCGACCACCCTTGCATCGTGCAATTGGTAGGTGTGGCGTGGGATTCACTTAGCGATGTTTGTGCCGTTACAGAGTTCATGGATGGTGGAGATTTGAGAGCTCTTCTTACTTCTTACGACAAGAAGCACAACCCTGTTGGATTCGATGACAGCAAAGTGAAGATCGCATTGCACGTCGCGCATGCCCTGACGTATCTGCATTCGTTGAACCCCGTTGTGATCCACCGCGATCTAAAATCGAGAAATATCCTGCTGACGGTTGATCTGGATGCCAAACTAACAGACTTTGGTGTTTCTCGGGAGCGAGTAGATCACACAATGACAGCCGGAGTCGGCACGTCATTGTGGATGGCACCGGAGGTACTCATGGGGGAGCGGTACGACGATAAAGCCGATGTTTTTTCGTTTGGGGTGGTGTTGTCGGAACTGGACTTGCAGGTGTTACCATATTCTCACGCGATTGAATCGGATGGTTCGGGTCGTCGGATGCGAGACACAGCCATTCTTCAAAGAATGGCAATGGGGAAGCTACGTGTTCAGTTTTCTCCTAAGGCGATTGCGTCCATGGTGGATCTCGGGAATTCGTGTGTATGTTTGAACCCTACGGATCGACCGACTGCAGCTGAAGTGCTGTACAAATTACAGATAATTCAGCGTGAATGTGTTGCATTGGTATAAAAAAGTTTCGTCAAATGTAGTGCAAAACTGGGAAAATAAAAAATGTACTGTACTTCCATGTATTTCATTGTTTCCTATCTATTTTGGGTTTGACGACCCAAAATAAGAATTGAGCCTACCGTTCCTCCACTAGCCATGTCCGAGGCGGAACCAGTTCTTCGACGCTCCAAGCGCGAGCACCAGCCGAGCGCCAAGGCCACCGCTTCTTCTGCGTCTTCTGCTCTGCCTCCCACGGCCTCCAGCGTCTCTCGCCGCTCTCAGAGACGTCGTGTAACCCACTCCGCGTCCCCTGCATCCACCCCCGCGTCTACGCGTAACTCGTCGCCCGTGGGGGGTCCCGTGACGTCGCCTGCGTCCTCTGACCTCGTGTCTGTCGTCGTGGACGCTGTGGGGCCCAATGGACAGCGGCGACGGCTCCGAGCCGCGGCACATACGAGCGCAACCCAGGGGGTACACTCAATGTACCCCCGAGGGGTACGTGATGACAGTAAGGTGCTGGGGAGATACTCAAGCCGCGACTGTGCGCTACTATGTGAGGTTATCCTTAATCAATTGAAGTTGCAGACGCTGGCACCGACGGTGTTGGATGAGGCTAAATCTCCAGGTGGGTTACACTGGGGGTACACTTGGTAAACTAAAGTGTCAACTAAAAGTTCCAATTGTTACAGCTTTTATCAGGTGGGAACCTGTGGCCAAGAAGATGCAAACGAGCCATAAAATTCGAGTTACGCCGAGAGAATGTCAAGTGTGGTGGAAATTCCTGGCTTATGGTGAAATTCCAGCTGCTGAGACGGACGAGTTGCTGCCAGATTCAGATGAGGAGGATTTTCACAAGAGTCCAAAGGAAATCAACGCTCAAGTGGCAGCTACGAGAGCAGAAGAGAAGGACAAAACGCAAGTGGTTGCAACTGACGAGCAGAGTGAACAGGTTAGTACTGGAGACGAAGGAAAATGCAGTGGACAGAACGACAAGGACGAGACTCAAGGCCCAAGAGCAGAACAAAAGGAAGCACAGAGTGACGACACACTGCCGGAGAATGAGTCGTCGGTCAGGTTGTATCCGACGTACTCGCTGCCGACAGGAGCACCAGACGCCTGGTATCGTCCATTCGGTCCGAAAGATGCCATGCCACTCACTTTTGTGGCATCGAGATTTCTAAGACGGAAGCCGACCCCACCTATGCAATCACTGGTTGGGAAATCTACAGTAACATTACCTTCTACAGCAGATCTCAAGCGGAAGCAAGCACCGGCGAATAATGTAGCTGAAGCCAAGAAGCCGAAGTTGGTTACACCCCCAGCGACAGCACCTCCACGTGCGTTTGCACCGTCGTCGACGCCTCCCCCTGCTGCGAAACGTGCTCGATCTGAGCTCGAGTTCTTTGAGCTGCGTCTTCGAGAAGAACATGCAAAAAAAACACCGGGTGCTACATTCGCGCTGTCGGCTGCAGATATCCAGCGTCGATATGGAGAGACAACTGCACAAGTGAAACGCGAGTGCCAAGCTTTGGCTGCTCACGATGTTGAAAGATTTAACCGCGAGATAGTGCGCGTACGTATATGGGAGAAGGCGTTGGGGACTGCTGGTAGTACGCCAAAGCCAACTCTGACACCGGTGGCAATCCCAGCGTCGAAACCTGTGGCGTCGCCGTCGCAGACTAGTATTGCCAAGCCCTCTGCTGGAACGACAGCTACAAGTTCGGTGAGTGCTCCCGTTGTTACGAAGAGATCGGGGCCTACAGCCGCACTGCTTGCCCACGCTGCTGCGGTTGCTGCAACTGCAGCAAAGGCCAGGAGTTCTACTGGAGCGCAAGCAAATATTAGCACCACACCGAAAGCTGCACAAGAGCAGAAAGATGGAGAAGCAACAATTGTGAAACCTGCCGCCAAGTAAGCAACTAACATACCCGGTGCTGCATTCCGGGTATCAAATGCAGCATTTGGGGATGGAACATGATGTGGTACGAGATTGCTTTATTCATTGTGTTTGTGTGTTGGTGTCGACCCGAATTACTTGCACATGCAGCACTGAAATATAAATCGATCGGTGAGCTCACTATCTTACATCAAAAGCTCAGCTTCAAGTCGCAGGTGGATGTGGAGGACAGATCATTACATGGAATGCATCTTCACCTTGAAGAGGAAAGCGCTGACAAGGAATCCCAGGAAGCTCATGGCTCCACCTAGAAACACTGGCAACTTATAACCAAGCGACGTCTGCACCACGGCCGTACCAATGGCATAGTTAAGTAACTGGCCGAAGCAGTTGGCCGAGTTGAGTACACCGACATACATACCGATGTCCACGTCACTGCGCCCCCCAAACACATGAATAATGGTGGGTACCATGAGAGCGAAGGCAGCACCTTGAGCCACAGACAAAATCGCCACGACAAAGAGATCAAAGCTTACGCTGGAGCAGAAAGCCATGGCCATCAGTAGTGCCTGCGCCAACATCGAGCATGATAACACCCAGCGGGCTCCAAATTGACGAACCAAGAATGGTAGCATCCACGAGAACACGTAGCCCACGATGTTGAAGAGCAGATCACCGAGTCCGCTGGCTTTGCTCACTCCGTGGTTGTATGCAATTTGCTCAGCTGAGCATGGGTTGCATGAGTCGGCATTGGTAGCACTACCACCGTACACCACCAAGCCGAAAAACTGCCCCTTGTTGCCATTGTAGGCCGAGTAGCCGTACAACACGAAAAACATGATTGCTGCGTAGACGGTGAGCATGGGAGGCATCGTCTGGATTCCCTTGTAAATGGTTTTGAAGGCGTCGAGAATGCTCTGACAGGCGTTCACCTTGTTCGTTTCGACCAAAGGGGTTTCCTTGCCGAAAATCACAGCAACACTCACACAAACTACCATGACGACGCAGAGCATGCCCATGAAGTAGTGCAACGTCAAGTACGCTGCTCCCCAGATCTGAATGTAGACTGCTGGAATGATAGCCCCCATGGTGGCCCAGCCGAGACCAAGAGCAGCGCCCAGAGTCTGTCGATCTCCAGCAAAGTCCGCCACGAGTAACATTGTCGGCGTCTGGCTGCAGGTCACTGTGATGTCCATCCAAAGGTAGAAGATGATCGTGAAGACAGCCGTCCATGTGCGATCAGTCTCCTCGCCTGCCGCACCAGAGCCAACGTCGCCTAGTGCTTCACCGATCTCGTTGGTGTAGCTCATTAAGATCCAGCAGATAACGCTGAGAATGCCCATGATAACAAGAATGGGGCGACGACGGCCGTAACGAGACGTGCTTCGGTCGCTAATGACCCCAATCATCGGGCCGAAAATGATCCCAACGATCGGCCCGATGACGGACGTGAGCTGCACGGCATAGTTCGGCAGCATGGTACTTAGATAAGGTGAGAGCGCGGCCCACTGCGCTGCCCAGGCCATGTTGACTGCCATACGTGGCATGGAGACAGCCAACAGAATCCAGAACGACGCGCCGTGAGGTTGCTGACCTTCTCCAGTTTCTAGGTCCGGACGCTTGGTGGTGCTGCTAGAGCGCATGATGGGCGACATGAGATTCTCATAGTCGGCTCCCGTCCCTGGTGCATGTGACGCTGCTTCTTTGAGCAGCAAATTGGCCATGATGACAATGAGTTGCAGTGTCTGGATAACTCCCAAGTGAGTAGCACGGCGCAAAAAGGAGAATGGACCGCTAATTGATGGACCTTATGTCGGCAATATGTGACTTGCTCATAGTATCGTATTGAAGTGAGTTTAGAGACTGGAAGGATTGGCTGAAGTGAGACCTTGAGGTTGTTGTCGTCCTTGGACTAGTCGACTAAGTTGAAGTTGGCCGTTACAGCCACTGTTTTGCCCAAGTTAATTGTGAAAGTATCCTAAAATACGTTAGTTTGGGTGAAAGAGATGTCGAGGTTTCCACTGCTTATGTTGAACCGTTTAACAGTTAGCACAATCCGTGGCTTCACTGATGCACTACAACCTGGAGGCTGCAGTACATCCGAACGCCTGAGCGGAATGATGTTAGACGCATGTTATTGCCCATTGACAATGGTGTGAACAATTTTGCTGGATATCTCGGAGAATTTAACGGCAGAGCCAGTCACTGACTCAGCGAGCAGTGTTGATACTACATGTATAACAAGCGCATCAATTTACGTTTAGCCAACAGATTGTGCTTACTGACTGCAACCAAATGTAAACAGTGATATGCAAGCCGCCTTCTGAAGGCCCTTCATACGTACTCACCGGGAAAGGTTCAAGTTAGACTACCACTGCAAGAAGAACACAGTCGAGTGCACCGTCCGTGAGCTTCACTTCGCGTGTAGAACCACCCACGCAACCATTGCTGTTGCTATGAAATACCATTGCAAATCTACTTGCGGCACGATCACCCAGACGACGAAGGACTCTATGAGAAAGATTGGAAACGCATGTGGGGCATTCTATGCAATATTTGCATTGCCTGTCTCTGGATACAGAGAAACAGAGCTGTCCACCACCAGGAAGAGATAACGATTGAAGGCAGTGTGCAAGAATGCTGGACCACCGGACAGCGACAACTTGAGGCAATCGCGCAGCGAAAGCGGAGAAGACCAGACAAGATTGGAAACGGGACGAGACTGCTTCTGTGTCAGCACAGCCTCGAGGGCCCACCCAAAGAGAAAGCTCCGACCGAGACAAGGACAACCTCCGGTTTCAAAAGTGGGACCGGCGTTGCTAGCCAGGCTGAGGATCAACCAGACATCTAGTCGTCGATAAACAGACCAAATAGAATAGTCTGCCTCTCTCTCATTGCATGGTCCACTATAGTTCGGCAGCTAAACAAAAGGATTCGTTTACAAACAATCCAAAATGTGTTCAATACTATCGGTACTATCTACCATCTCCAAGCCTATTCCACCAAATATTGGCTTTAAATTCGGTAGCAGTTGAGTACACAGTACGACATGTTAGAGAATGTTCTCACTATGATAAACATCAATGAAGCGATACCAGTCGAGAGAGAAGAAGCCATTGGATTCTTCAGGCCCACCAACAACGATAATGTAGTTCCGGTACATACCGACACTGCAGCCAACACCTTGACGACCGACAACCAACCGCATTAACACTACATAATCAACTGTATTTGGAATCCAAATTGGAGCTGGTTGCACGAGATCTGTTCTTGCATTGAAAAAGGACAATATGTACAAGTGCGGATTGACAGAGATGTCTAACATAATCTTGGGATCCTTTTGCGCCGAAGGGCTAACTTGAGGAAATTTGGAACATGGAACACTTCGACGTACATGTATTATCACTTCGGTTAAGTGCATGGTCATTAATTAACGTGGTCTCTAAGGGAGTCTAGGGGTTACTCCAGATACCGTTTGATGTACAGGTTGAGCGAACGATGTAACCTAAACCAAGACGTCCGTCCACTAGCGTCCACCAAGAGGAAGTTACAAGATCCTAATGTGAATTCCCAGGAATGGGATCATCAGAGTGACTACAGTTATCAATATCCAGTAGTTCCAAACCTGGTTCGAATCGGTTCCAAGTCACAGAACTGGTGTACCATCAACAATTGTGATCGTGATAGGTGTTACTACTGTAAGTATACACAATGCGGAACACTATGTAAGTTCCTAAGTTCCCAAAAATCTCAGTCTCTTCTGTCTCATTCACTGTATACCCTCCTCTATTAATATACATTTTATATGTATACATAAAAGGTATAGGACGACACAAATGTCAACCCTTCTACTTATTAAAGTTGGCTCCGAAAATTTAGGAACTTGAATAGAATTGAAGCTCGACTACAACTCTTGTAAGTACGACATCTTGTTGGAACCGTTATCGGAACTCACATTAATGTTATAATCAGCTGAAGTAACTGGGAGGATAGTTGGTGAAAACGGGAATCGATCGAGTGACTTGGTTACCACAGCACGCACCATCTCAATATCGGGACCTAACTAAGTTAGTATGCTTGCGATGTCATAGTATCATTTGATGGTCGCACGTATGCCGCTGCTTTCACTCTCTTCGTCAATGGTCTGATGGAGTAAATAGGCTGATTTGATCCTGGACTTCGCTTATAATACACCTGCCTAATAGCAGGGACGAAAGATACAAGTGATATCTTTACTAACCGAGACGTAGTGGGCTGTAAATGACGAAATGACGAAAAAACGAGAATGAGTCTCAAGACGTCGCGAAATACTATGTAAAGGTGCTGAACGAGTCAATGCTGATCACGGGACGCGCATCAATTTTCGCGATTCAATCATCGGCTTTGATATTAATCACTGTTGATAAGGTCCATGTAGAAATGTAGATCGCGTGCCCCTACTGCTTCGGGAGAGCATGGTAACCAAGAACTGGCTCAAACGCAGCGCCAAGTCGTAGGTAACTGAAAAATGTCTGTTCGGCGGATAGCACCGATCCGCGAAAACAGTTGTGAGTGTCATTCTGACAGGACATATTTCACGCCGTTTTTCGGTGTACAAACAACATGAGATCGCGTGAAATTCACGCGATCTGGTTTTTTGCTCAAGGCGTTGCCTGGAACATGTAAAATCATGGTGTGATGTCCGCTCTTAATCAACACAACAAAAATTAATGAATCATTCCCGAATTCTCCTCTTCGGCCTAACGCTATTCAAAAACTCTCGAACCCCATGACATCTATGACATCAATCGTGGCGATGATAGCGATTATCGCCGTATCCGTCGAGTACGTACAGTCTCACGGCTACGTGGAGATTCCAGAGGCCGAATTCAAGAACAAGAAGACCTCAGAGTGGATCGTGCAGATTGACCCGCAGTGGAAAGGTGACTGGAACAACGTTAAGGGAGATGAGGGGCTGGTAGCTCTCTACAAAGAACTCAAGGCTTCCAACAAAGCCAAAGATATCCGAACGCTACTCGACAGCGACACCAAGCTTTACGGAGCTGATTGTGGTTACACGAACCCAGACGCAAAACCGAAAGACCCACCGAAGGACGGTACGGCAAAGTTTTCGCGTGGTATTGGTCACGCTGGTCCTTGTGAGATCTGGCTCGATGACAAGATGGTGCTGCAGAACGACGATTGCCAAGGTGCCTTTGGTGATGGAACTGTGGAGTACACTTCGATCTTCAAACCTATCGATTACTCGTCCTGCGCCTCGGGTGGTTGCATGTTTCGTTTCTACTGGATGGCACTGCAACGTCTGGATGGCAAGACGATGTGGCAGATTTACAAGAACTGTATCCCGCTTTCGGGTCCTGCCGGTGGAGGTGCTGGACAGCTTGATCCATCGATCAGTGGTGGCTCGAACACCTCGCAGAAGGCCTCGTCCACCGGTGACGAAGATGTCTCGCAGACCTCCCCAGCAAGCAAGTCAGACGGCGACGCCAGCAAGTCAGACGGCAACGCCAGCAAGTCAGACGGTAACGCTAGCAAGTCGAACGGCGACGGTAGCAAGTCGGACACTCCGTCCAACGACGATGCCAGCAAGTCCGACACGCCGTCCAACGGCGACTCGGGATCACCGTCGACACCGGCTACTCCTCCTCCTGAGTCAGATAACACAGCTCCATCGCCGGATACGCCCGAGATGGCGCCGGCACCGAGCAGTAAATGCAACGGCCGTCGTCGCCGTCGTTACTAACCTCCGAACGAAAGGAGGACGCTAAGCGCGACAAGAGTGTACGTGAGTATTCGTTCGGTTCTCGACCATAGAGATTGAGTCCGTGTGTCGTACGAGCTGAGAGAGCGCCGAGGTGTTCACAGCAAAGAAGAAGAGCTAAGAGAATGCATGTTTTCCTATCAACGTCGACTAGGCATTGAGCAACAGCAAGACTTGGATATTGGTATCATCAACTAGACAAGAACAAGAGTTACGCACGACAAGAAGCAAAGTCCTGCTTGACCGCAATCCTGACGACAGCAGTAGGTTATTGTAGGCTGTGGGAAACACTCTTTGATGTGGCGCAAGGGCTCAACAAACACTGAAGCTGTAGTTTTTCGGTGTGCAGAGCACCAGGAATCCTGAACGCAGAGGGTGCCTCCACCATCTTCTGGGCTCTGTCAACAATGCGAGCGTAACTCTTATGGACCGCCAGCACGAGTAGCTCATTTCGGAATTCGCCGCCACGCAGACAGGTGCATGGGTGGAGTTAAGTTGTCGAGCTTGTAGAGCTCCTCTTGGAGAGTGCATCAGTTGGGATGACATAGCGATATGGACTCGATGCAGTAATGATGGTGCAAGTTACGCTGGGTATTGGTGGGTAGCAAACCATGCGTGGTTCTCCGTTCTGCGCAAGAAACATCGAGATAAGTGCTTGGAGAACGGATCAGTTGAATACCAGACCACTTCCGCTTCAGTTCGCCAAGACACAACTTTCTAATGACAGCGATGACGGTGGAGGTCGACTGCTTGGTACTACACATTCGACGTCAGAAGTTGCATCGCTGTAAAGGGTGAGGCGATTTACCACTGGTGAAACGATCTGCGGTGAAGCGAAGATGGAATGGGGATGGAGAAATTAAGTCAGTATTACAGAGACAACGATCAGCACAAAATAAAGGTGTATGAAAACAACAATGATGGCGAGGCTGCGTCCAGCGACAGCGAAGAGGACATGCCAGGAACACAGCAGCTGTGCGCTTTGCTCGCTTTTACAAGTGGTGGTGTACGATCCACAGCAAAATGTTTTTACTCGTGCCCCAAAGAGACGATGGATTGATTGCGACCGGTATACGCGTGCTGTTCCTACATCATGTACTTAGTAGTACTTATGCCATGGACTTGCAGTGCAAGTTGCACTCATCCGATTCCAACCACCTGGCAAGATGTCAGATCTTGAGATACATGTACCATATACAGTATGTTCACTGGAAGTCACTGCTATTGTAGTTGGCTGCGCTAAAGTCAATTACAGTGTACAGCTGTAGTTGCAACGCCGTGTAAAGTGTCGGCGGTGTTGGCGCGACCGTCGAATCCAGCTGAGTCGGCGGAAGATGTGAAGATGTGAACTCGTGCCCGTCCATCGTGTCGCAGTGGAGACTAGCGGTCTCACAACCGCGCGACACGCTGCTCACTATGCTTGAGTGTGTGGACTGCGACCGATGCGATTGGAAACGAGGATAGGGAGTCGTCGTCGTGCGTCGTGCCGATTGTACGGACCAAACGGCTGCACGCGTACGGAACTACGTAATGTATGAATCAGTACCAATGAAATCTGGATGATAAAAGTTATGAAATGACGTTGAAGAGGGCATTGCGGTGTTCGTCTGCATGCATCCCTATGGCTCGTGGTCAAGATGAACACGGGAATTGTCTTCAACGAAGACTTTGGGAGACACCCGTCCATCTGCGACCAACTAAGGACCAACTAGGCAATATAGGAGGAGAGCCGGCAGTAACCTGCGGACAAAGACGTCTCTCACCCGTTGCCAACTGTGAAACCCGAGAGTTTGTACCATCATGGACGGAGTATGGTCACAATCGCCGATTCCACTCCAGCTGCCGTTGTGCTGTTCGAAAGATAAATTGCACCTTCTTAATCAAGGCGAACTAATAATCGGGGTAATTAGTCTGCTAGGTTTTCGCGATCAACACAAGGCTATCGCGATTGACATTTTGGATGCCGCTCGTTCGCCTGACGATTCATTCTCGAATTTGCAGCAGTGTCTCAACCCGTACTGAATTACGCAAAGCTGCAGAACAAATATGGTGTCGTCGACGTCAATTCTAGCCATGGTTGCGGCAGTAGCCACGACGGTCAACTACGTGGAGGCTCACGGCTACATTGCCAAGCCTGCTCCTTCATGGAAGGACAAGGAAACAAACGACTGGGTTGTTGAGATTGAACCGCAGTGGAAGGGTGGCTGGGATGAGTCCAAGGGTGACCCGGGCCTTTTGTCGACATTCAAGGAGTTGGCAGCGAAGAACAACTACAAGGATGTTCGCACACTGATGGATGGTAACCCCGTGTACGGCGAGGACTGTGGTTTCACAGACCCCAAGGGAACACCCGTCGACCCACCCACGGACGGCACGGCCACTTTCTCTCGTGGTATTGTGCACGCCGGTCCGTGTGAGATTTGGCTCGATGACAAGATGGTTCTTCAGAACGACGATTGCCAAGCTGCCTACGGTGATGGTACTCAGGAGACAATCGCTGTGTTCAAGCCCGTAGATTACTCGTCCTGTGCTTCGGGTGGTTGCATGCTGCGATTCTACTGGTTGGCCCTACAGCGTCTCAAGGGTAAGACGGTGTGGCAGGCATACAAGAACTGCATCCCTTTGACCGGCCCGGCCGGCGGGGGTGCTGGACAGCAGGACCCGTCTCAACAGACCGGTGGTGGTTCGGACACCTCGCAGAAGACCCCGTCCACCGGTGACGAGGACGTCTCGCAGACCTCCCCAGCAAGCAAGTCAGACGGCGACGCCAGCAAGTCAGACGGCAACGCCAGCAAGTCAGACGGTAACGCTAGCAAGTCGAACGGCGACGGTAGCAAGTCGGACACTCCGTCCAACGACGATGCCAGCAAGTCCGACACGCCGTCCAACGGCGACTCGGGATCACCGTCGACACCGGCTACTCCTCCTCCTGAGTCAGAGAACACAGCTCCATCGCCGGATACGCCCGAGATGGCGCCGGCACCGAGCAGTAAATGCAACGGCCGTCGTCGTCGTCGCTACTAACCTCCGAACGAAAGGAGGACGCTAAGCGCGACAAGAGTGTACGTGAGTATTCGTTCGGTTCTCGACCATAGAGATTGAGTCCGTGTGTCGTACGAGCTGAGAGAGCGCCGAGGTGTTCACAGCAAAGAAAAAGAGCTAGGAGAATGTATATTTTCCTATCAATTGAGTGTCAACATATTTTCATGATTTCTTAGAGCTTTTGGTGAGATTGTTGCTTTGTAGTGTTTCTGAAACTCAATACCGTCTCTCGATCAATTGACAACGCTCGAGACGGGCGAAATGCTCGTTTTTACATGTGCAAAGCGCCTACCACCAGAGGGAGAAAGAAACCCACTTTTGCCTTCAGCTTCCTTAATTTGTATCGTGACTGACTCCTACTCTATTGCTGCCATGATTCCAGATGCACCAGCTTGTTCACGCTGTCCGAAGCGGTATCGGTAATTAAGGGAAACTAATGGGAGGCTGCTACACATTGGGATCTGTTCCCGGTCCTGCGACTACCGGAGACTTCATTCCCGAATTTGCTCAATTTCGCAACAATGGTATCGACTACATCCATCTTAGCTTTGGCTTCAGCTGTCGCCATGTCCGCCACTTCGGTGCAAGCTCACGGTTACGTTGAAAACCCCGAGTCTGAATTCAAGGACAAGAAGACGTCGGAATGGATCGTGCAGATCGATCCCCAATGGAAGGGTGATTGGGATAACGCGAAGGGTGACGACGGTCTCGTAGCTCTGTACAAGGAGCTGAAGGCGTCCAACAACGCCAAGGACATCCGAACTTTGCTCGACAGCGACACCAAGCTTTACGGTGCCGACTGCGGCTACACGAACCCTGACGTATCGCCTAAAGACCCCCCTACCGACGGTACGGCCACTTTCTCTCGCGGTATCGTTCACGCTGGTCCGTGCGAAATCTGGCTTGACGACAAGATGGTCCTTCAGAACGATGATTGCCAAAGTGCCTATGGTGACGGTACTCAGGAGACGATTTCGGTGTTTAAGCCCGTGGACTATTCATCCTGCGCATCGGGTGGATGCATGTTTCGTTTCTACTGGCTGGCCCTGCAGCGTTTGGATGGTAAGACGTACTGGCAGGTGTACAAGAACTGCATCCCGCTTTCGGGTCCTGCCGGTGGAGGCGCGTCGCAGACTACTCCGTCGACTGGCAATGGCTCGAGCACGTCACAAACGTCGCCTTCTAGCGGCGACTCGGACAGCTCCAAATCGCAGTCAACTACAACGGCCCCCTCCAGTGGTAGTTCGCCATCGACCGAATCTACCCCGGCACCAGAGTCCCCGTCGGTTGATACACCCGAAGTGACTCCAGCACCAAGCAGCAAGTGCAATGGACGTCGTAAGCGCGACTAGTCTCGCGTAGCAGTAGCGACGATGTGTGTGTCTAGTAGTCTTTATCAGATGGAGTTACCCTTTGCGTTGTATAGCTGCAATGTAGCTAACAAATGAATTCGTTCAATGTCAAAGCTTCGGTTTGCACTACGTTGAAATAGTCTGTAGCATCACGCCCGCCAAACCTGCATGCACACTAAAGAAAATATGCAACACTGTCAAACAACTGCTTGGATAACCAAGGAAACGTCATGTGCTTGGATGAGTTCTAGCATGTTAACGAGGAAGATGCAACAGAGCTTCTCTCAGTCTTGGTGACCAAGACAGCAGAGTCTACTGCAGACTCTTGCAGGCTGCGACAAGGTTGAAGATACACCATCTTCGTTCCGCCATCTTACCTGTTGGTCGATCAATCGTCAAAACCAAGTGGAGACGGACGGGACAAGTCGCTCGCTGTGTTTCCTGCGATTTTCTCTTCTGATCAGTGTGTATTTCTTGAGGAGTGAATGGATTTCGGTCATCGAGGTTGTAAATGTGTTGATGAACTGAGCACCCATACAAATTTCGCCATTCTTAGCTACATGTAGCTGTCGGTTTGCTGGAGTGCAAATTGCGGGGGTACATGAATTACATGCTTTCGTTTAGCGATCTATAAAGAGTCAGGCCATCGCGCTCTTGAGCTTTGCTCTACGGCGATAGTCGCGCATCAATTGACCAACCGCCACCAATCTGTCACTGCGACTGCATGCCCACGCAATGAAATTCTGGGGATGCAAACGCCAAACCACCCGAAAGTACCTTTATTTAACGTTGCAATGGTGCTTTAGCTCGGGGTTGTAGGCAAGTCAAGGAACAGTGAATCCGACATCTGTACGTGAACTTTTTGACTGACCAACAACTGGCGCGACCAACGATAGCGCACTTCTACATGTCGGTGGGGATGATGCATGATTGCAAACGTCCACCACACGAAAGTCACGACCAAGATGAACGAAATGTCTTCAAATCTCACTTAGTCGTGGACATCGGGTTAATTTGCACGTTTTCGAGATGTGTTGCTTACGTTTATCCCTGCGATCGACATAAGCTTCGCTGGCGTGCACCGTAGTTGCCGTCAATCCGTCGTTCTTTCCAACCTTGAGGTCATTCCCGAATTTGCTGCTTTCGACGATCAAGATGGTCTCGGCGACAACTTTTCTCGCTACAGTCGCGGTGGTGGCCACCTCGGTCGGGTACGTTCAGGCCCATGGCTACATGGAGAAACCTCTTGCCGAATTTAAGGAAGGCACTGAATCCCCATCCGCGTGGGTCGTCGAAATCGCTCCCCAATGGAAGGGTGACTGGGACAAAGCTAAAGGTGACGAAGGTCTTGTCGCCTTGTACAAGGAACTCAAGAAGTCCAACAACGTTAAAGACATCCGAACAATGATCGACGGTGATGCCAAACTCTACGGTGAGGACTGTGGTAACACCGACCCCAAGGCCACTCCGAAGGACCCGCCTACAACTGGTGATGCAACGTTCTCTCGTGGTATCGTTCACGCCGGTCCTTGCGAAATTTGGCTTGACGGCGAGATGGTGCTCCAGAATGACGATTGTCAGAGCGCGTATGGCGATGGTACCAAGAAAACGATCTCGGTCTTCAAGCCTGTGGACTACTCGTCCTGTGCCGCTGGTGGCTGCATGTTCCGTTACTACTGGCTCGCCCTACAACGGCGTGATAGCAAGACGCTGTGGCAAGTTTACAAGAACTGCGTTCCACTGACGGGTCCTGCTGGCGGTGGCGGTGGCAATTCGACATCCGCTGGATCGAGTACGTCACAGACTTCACCGTCGAGCGGAGAATCAGAATCACCTTCCAGCGAAACTTCGGACTCGCCTTCCAGCGGTACGTCGGACTCCCCGTCAAGTGGTGAGTCGGAGTCTCCTTCCAGCGGTAATCCGACTCCCCATCGAGCGGTACATCGGATTCACCATCGAGTGGTGAGTCTGAGTCCCCGTCCAGCGGAGAGTCCGACTCCCCATCGACGGAATCGACGCCGGCACCGGAGACCCCATCAGTCGAGACACCGGCGACCCCACCTGCAGATAGCAAGTGCTCTGTGCGCCGTCGACGCCATTAAATTTCGTGAGGAAGAAGAACGCTCAGTGCGTTCGTGTACGTGAATATCCGTAGCTAAACCTCGGTAATCGAGGTCGATTCCATGTGTCGTACAAACTTACAGCTAAAGAAGATGTTTGTTTCCCACGAATTCCGTATTCAAGCTTTTCATGGTTTCGTACGAGTTTCTCACTGTGTCAATATGATGCATTGCCCAAAGTCTCCTGTCGACTGCTTAAAAGTCTTGTAGAGGAGCTGTGATGCTAGTAGTAGTATTATACTACTAGTATAGTCTGTAGTCTACAGCGTAGAGGTTACCGAGTGCAGATTCTATCTGTCGGCTGTTTCCAGCGCGACGTCATTGAATATCCGTCCGATCTTCTTGGTCGATTAGATTCTAGACTGATCGTTATGGTGGTCGCAGCAGAGCGAATGTGCCATCTCACCTGGTTGTTCACCTTCGGTGTCGTTGCCATTGCTCACTTTCAGTTATTCAGCGAACACACCACTTCAGTTCTCGGTCTCCACCTTTTCGAAACCATGGTCTCTACTGCCACCATCTTGTCCGTCGTGGTGGTTGTCACTGCATTTTCGGAGGCCAATGCTCACGGTTACATGTACATCCCGTTAGCCGAGTTCACAGATTCCGTCACGTCAGCCTGGATCGTGCAGATCGAACCGCAATGGTCCGGCGACTGGGATAGCTGTAGCAGCAGCGACGATGACTGCTTGACGACACTGTACTCGTCTTTGAAAGAGTCGAACGGCTACGGTGACATTCGTACGCTGCTCGACAGCGACACGGACCTGTACGGCGCAAACTGTGGTTTCACTGACCCGGACGCTACACCGAAGGACCCACCAACAACTGGAGATGCTACTTTCTCTCGTGGTATGGTTCATGCGGGTCCGTGCGAGATCTGGTTGGACGATACCAAGGTCCTGAGCAACGATGACTGCCAAACGGCGTACGGCGACGGGAGTCAGGAGAAAGCGTCCGTGTTTACTCCCGTGGACTACTCGTCGTGTTCGACCAATGGATGCATGCTTCGGTTCTACTGGTTGGCGTTTCAAGGCGTGGACAGCAAGATCGTCTGGCAGGTGTACAAGGACTGCGTGCCGTTGACAGGACCCGCTGAAGGTACCACCAGCTCGTCGATCAACTCGACGTCCTCAACCTCAACGGCTTCGACATCTACGACGAAGGAAACGTCGACTTCGAGCAGCAGCGGCACCTCCGAGTCTCCCGCGACGACTGAAGTCCCTAGTACGGATGCCCGGAGGTTACGACAGATGCGCCGGCTTCAACGCCATCCCCGTCGGAAATGTAATGCCCGTAAGCGTCGTGCAATTGAACACCAACTGTCGTAAATGTGGATGCCAGAACCGTCTAACAAACAAATAGCGATATTCCTCGATTGTCGAAGGCAGTCACACCGCGTTCAACGAATCTCTCGAATGGTTTGGAGGCTCGAAAAATCGATCGTGGGCCTCTATGGTTTTGAAGCATGAAAGTGTGAACAGCCTATAAACTAGTAAGATGGTTCGGCTCTACTTGTTGGGCCCGGACAAACGACTTCAACAACTACGATACTTCCGCTTCGAACGTTCAAATACACACATGCTTCGATGGCCTTACAAGATCGCCATGGATCGAAGTAATTGCTAGCAACGTGTTTAATGAATGCTGCTTTATCGATACTTCATGTACAAGTTTGTCGTCGCTTACATTGCTGCACTGTTAACAATTCGATTCCGCCGTCATCTTTTCGTGTGTGTTCCTCGTTTCTTGCATCTTCCATTATGTTCCGACGTCGACGAACAATTGAGTCTCGTGAATGCCTCTTTTTGTCGATGTGGACGGAGCAAATCCCAATTGCGGGTTGAGTCAGAGTCAAGTTGTCCTCGAAAGTCCACCTTCTGTTCGTCATGTTGGACACGACACTTCGACGTGGACGCTCACATGACCGTCCCACGTAAAACGCACAGCACAATCGACGTACATATTACGAACGGAAAATTGTGCGATCCTGTCGTCGCATCGGCCCCACTTCGACTTGAACGTCGGAACTGCGATTTGCTGTTGCTCATTGTGAACATTGTGAACCATTAATCTTCGTCTTGCAGCTTTGCAGACGCGACGTACCAGACTCTATAGTAATCTACTTCAACGTGTTCCCGAGCCGCAGAACTTTGCCGACTTGCATCCTTGCTTGTGTTCGTTCTTACGCGGTGTCGCGGGATTTGCCCAAACATTTAGTTACTGGTCCGTTGGCGGTGCCGCCGGCTTTTCTTCGTCGTCCGCGACGTCGTCTTCGCGTGTTTCGCCTCCTTCCATGACCATCGTGCCATGTTGTCGCTCTTGGTAGTGGTTGTTGCACAGATTATCGGTGCGCTCATAAGCCTGGCGTCTGCAACCCTCGACTGCACATCGCTTGCCTGCAAGCAATTTAGACAGTCAGATCAATCTTAATTCATTGTCATCCGCTTGCAAAGGACATACCTCCGCCGTGCGCCCAACATAGGCCGTTGGAAATGGCGATCTTTTCGCAATTGTCGTTCTTACACTTGGTGCCACCGCCGTGCGACCAGCAAAAGCCGCGTGACTTGGCTCGATTAATGCACTTAGGAACTTTGCACTCAGTGGAGCCACCTGTTCTCGTACGGAAGAGGACATTAAATGGCGCAATTAACATAGTATCTCAAAGGGTAGCGCACCGTGCTTCCAGCATCGGCCTTGATGTTTCGCTCGACTGGTGCAGCCTGGAGTTTGACACCGTTTGCCACCCTAAAGCCCACAAAGACCAGTACTCCTTGCGTTCAAATAGCAAAACCCCACAACTCGCTCGAAAGAA